>VWZN01006774.1:56591-75374 GCA_013396955.1 Regulus satrapa
GGTATAGTTTGTCCAGCAAGGACGGGAATCCCAGTCACCAAAGGTCTTTCAAGAACAGGTTAGACAGGCATCTATCCACAGGGGTGTAGGTGGTGTGGATTTGGACGTGGCAGGACCAGCTGATTTCCAGAGGCTCCTCTTGCCTTATTTTCCCACAGAAAGTGCATTAAATGCTGTAGGCCTTTTCAGTACTTGTTTCTGAGAGGAAGGGAAGGGAAGGGAAGCAAAGAAAAGTGTTTGTCTCTGTAAATTCCAAACATTATTGTGCAGAGGTAGAGAGAGAAACTTAAGTCCTGATTATTTTCAAAGTAATCAAAGGCATCATTAGGGATGCTAAAAGAGAAAGAAATAAAATATATATGTAATATTGAAGGTTACAAAATAATGAGTCATCAGAATTATCACGTCATAAATCATACTAATATTTTAGCCAATTCTGCACTATTCTGTTAGACCTCATGGAAAGCTGTCTAGTTCTACCATGCCTTTACCTCCACTTTTCCATCATCATCATCCTCACCACCCCTCTTTTCACAGCAACAGCTGCACATGGCTTCAAACATCTGAGCAAAGAACCAGAGCACTGAAAGCAGCAGCCAAAATCCTCATCCTCCAGCCAAAGGCCAGAGCAGTGCTGCAAAGTGTGAGAGGTTGGTAGTAAGACTTTGGTCCTGGGTGGAGGACATTTTGAATTTTTCAAAAGTGAAGGAAATAGAGGAATTCTTGATGGGTAATCCTGAGGGAGCAGAGAAAAAGACGTATCAACAACTACCCTCAAACCAACTGCCCCCTAGCCCAAAAAGTGTCTCTCCATGATAATTGGGGGTTAGAATGATGGCTTTGGGGTGCACTTGATAAGAGCATCCTAAAGATTCTCCTGCTGTCACTCCCTGACAGAACAGAGCTGAGGGAACCATTTGTTCTCCGCTGTGAGGCTGGGGAGGCCCTGGCACAGGTTGCCCAGAGAAGCTGTGGCTGCCCCATCCCTAAAAGTACTCCAGGCCAGATTGGACAGGGCTTGGAGCAACCTGGTCTACTGGGTGGACTGGAAAGTCCCTTCCTACTCAAACCATTCTACAATTCTCTCGTTCTGTGTATAATCAACAGCAACCACATCACATGATTTCCCTTTCAGATATAAGTTTATTGCACAGCACTTTAAATCTTGGTATTCCTACAGGACAGCCGCTAAAAATCTGAGTTCTGGGGTTTTATATATGTGGCTATTTTCATTTACTCTTATCAACATTGTTCTTAAATGGTCTTTTGTGTTTAATGCTTATGCTTTGAAGCATTTCCACATACCTGTCACATCCACATTCACTCCTCCTTTTGTCAGACTAAACAAGTGAAACTTTTATTTGCATTCTTAAAATGCTGTGCCCATTTCTCATCATTTCATCTTTTCCCGCCAGTCCCAGTTCACCTGGCCAGAATAAGGGCAGACAGAACTGTACCTCCAGTGTCCAGACCACACACTCCTGTGCCATTAAGACTTTTCTCATGAGCAGAAATCTCCCAAACCTCACTGGGCTCACAGCTGCCTTCCACAACATCCTGGCAGTGACAGCTCCATTCTTTTAAACGTGAACTGATGTACTGGGCTGTTTCTCTTCCTTAAGCACTGTCTTTAGATCACTTGTGGCATACAGTGCCTACTCCTGTGACATATGCACGACAAGTGCGTGGCTGTGCACTGTACTGTCACCACACGCTAGCTGCTTTCTCTTTGTGTAGTTCACAGTCAAGTACTTCTTCCCATGTAACCTGTTCTCTTCCGTTTCAACAATACCTACTTTGCATCATCAGCAAATTTAATTATTACATTGCCTGTTTTTGTGCCATGGGTATTAGTAAAAATGCCGCATGACACAAATCCCAAGACAAATCCTGAAGAAACTGCAATATCTTTTGTGTCTTCTTTACTGAGCTCCTTACCTATTTGCAGTTCTGTTACTACCTGTCTTTTGAGTCCCAGCCAAATGTCCAGATCACACTGTATCAAAGGCTTCACTCAAGTCTAGACAGGAAAGACATTGGTTCCTTTGCGTAGAAAATTACTTATCCGAGAAAGAGAATATTAGTAAACTTAGGCTGCTTTTTCATAACACGCATATCCTGCTCATGCTCAGTTATTTTATCTTTCAAAAATCATTTTTGAGCCTTGCATGGACTTAGGATGAAGCTAGTGCATCTGCCTAAAGTACTCTTGCCCTTCTGTATGTCAGAAAACCTACAGGATCTCCTGTTTGTTTGTCGGGAAAAACAAATTTAAAGGTAATTTTGATTAATACTAGCAGAGCTAAGAATTATGTCCTATTCTCAATAAAAATTATTTGAAAAGTTTCTATAGTTTAAGCAAACCAATAGTAAGCAAATGTGGACTGAAGGATGTATTCGCATGCAAAGCTGCCTAAGAGTTAAGCACTAGGAGGCTGGAGAAAGCACAGAACCAAAGAAGGAAAACAGAGCAATCTTGGCATGGACTGTCTCATAAATCCAGCTCCCATTTCAGCTGAACTGGAAGGACAACTAAGAGGGGAATACAACCACATCAGAACGTGATGGAACTGAGAGCAAGCAATACTGGTGATCATAAAAAAACTGCATTGCCAGACAAGGCCAAATGCCTTTTAAAATTATTTTATTTGGCAGAATAATTACAACAATCACAGATTATCCCCAAAAGTCAAGTTAATCTCAAACACTACATCATTACAGCAAACAATGGCTTTGGAAGAAAACAATGGCAGCCAGCAGGAAACTGTAAATGTGACATAAAGGCAATGTAATAAAACATTATCATATGCCTGAAATTCTTAATAGGAACATAATTTGTATGCAATTTGTATGTACCATTACTGAAAAGTTACAAAGAAGTAATAAATACAAGTGGAATGAAAGTGAGTACTATGGACTCCAAGGTCGACAGATTTTTTTACCTCCATCAAAGATCTAAAAGAGAGAAGAAAAATATATGTAGATTAAATCCTTACTCAAGATTTTGGAGAAGTTTCACAGAAAATCAGGAGAGAGGATAAAATCCTCAACTTGGCCCAAAATGTTAGGCAGGAGATTTAAGCTGGAAAAAATCAAGGCAATGGAAGATAAATCCTGAGGTGGAAGAACTGTCCTGTGTCTGCAGCAGGGAGGATGGTTTGCTAATCCTTTCAGCAGCGGTTCACTCAGTACATAAATACATGTATGAAATACATGTATGAATACAAATACAAATACATGTATGAAATCCCAGAGTGTGAGCACAGCAGCTCATGGCACAGGGACATGGTTACAGCACCTGGGCTCCAATGGACAGCGGGCTTTGACTGAGGCTCATCTGAGCAATGCAGCACTGCACAAGAGGAGCATCTGGCACAGCACAGCACAGCACAGCACGGGTCTGTCTGTCTGTCTGCTCCTGCCCTCAGCAGAGCGCAGGCGCCGCAGGCTGGCAGCTCCAGCTCACATGGAGCCCGTGCCACGGCGTGTGCCAGCCTTTGGCACGGGGTCAGAGCGCACAGCGGCGGCCAGGAAAACCGCCCTGAAGCACAAGGAACACGAGGGGGGCACCAGTCACCTGCTGAATCATCTGTAAAACGCACAGAGAGACAGAGGAGGAAGAAACCTAAGCTGAATCATTATGGCATTCGGTGCTTTTCAAAAGAGAGTTTACTCTGGAGAAGTCCCAGGAGAGGGGCGCGTTTGTGCAGGGCTATGAACTGTCCCAGGGAGAAGAGCTGAGTGTTTCACTCTGTGTCACATTCTCCCTCACATGCCACAGACCTACCCGTTCCTGGGACTCGGTAGTTTCTGGTGCCTGAGAGTACGAGGAGGTACAGCTGAGAACAATGCGCTCTCTGACCTTGACAGTTTACAGATGAGGTTAGCAGATGGAAATAGGAGCACAGTGGAACAGGGAACACCAGTCATCCCGACAGGCACGCCAGCTGCCTGGCTGCACTGGTTTGGAAAGAGCCACCAAATTCCTTCCGTGTGCACCCCACCCTGGGCACCTGTCGGCTCATCCATTTATACTCAGCCTGAAACTCGAAGCCACAGAAATAATGCACTAGTGGGGGACTGACCGCCTTATTGTCTCTTGGGAAATAACCATGCTTCCTTCTTTAAAGAGATTCCCTAGTGTTCTGATATATATGTCAAAATATACAGCCAAGCTGGGTGTGTGTGTGTATGTATATATGTATATATGATACAGCAATACCAAATGCTAATTATAAATATGATGCCAAATAATTATACATAAATTTCTGCTAAGGTTATAGAGAGAAAGGCTTTCTAAATTGTTATTATATAAGTCTGAGATACTATGAAAATTAAAACAGTATTTCTTTAAATCCTTTTAGTTAAGATCTTGGATATTAATTTCCAGTAGAGTATTCACCTAATGTAAGAAAGCATAAAACAAACCTAAAAAATTAGTGAAATGTTTATGTAATGGAAAGTTAATCACTAATATTCTACTAATAAGAAATACAGAGAACTAAGAAATAGTCCAACACAAAAAAAGCTTGTCATATTTCTGTTCTTCAGAAAAGATTCTTTTGTCTATCACATAACTTACTCCTTTTCTGCTGCATTTGATCTTTAGCAACTCTTCCACTTGGCTGATTTTATTTTGACAGTTACCTTTTTTTTCTGTTTCTCCACCTCCTTCTATTCAAGTCAATCCTTCCTCTCCCCAGTTCAAGCTCCTGCTGTTTCACATGACAAAACTGCAATACTGTCTCTCCTGAACTTGGCAAATACTTTCTTTTTCATTCTGATTAAATCCTCTTGGAATGCCACAGGCAAAAATTTGCTCTGAAACTGTCTATATGCAGTATAGATACGGCATATAGATAAATCCCTCTGCATCCCATCAGCCTTGTGCATTTGCTGATTTTATGCTGCCCTGCATCCACTTTGCCATGCAACCCCAGGATGCCTTGTCTCTTCCACAGTGCTGCAAGGAGTCAACAATCATTGTTCCTCCTAAGAAATTATTTAATCAAAAATCAGTTGCAGACCTACATCCTTCTCCTGTTATCGCCTTATTTTAAGGCTTATAATCTTTCTTTACACTTCAGCTTCATTTGTCTATTGTAGACCAGTGCTGTGAACCCTCTTGCCTGCCTGCAACAGGTCTGTGACATTTCAAACCAGACAAAGCCCTGAAGAACAACCTCAGAAAATGACTGTTCTCTCTGGCAGTGGTGAAGAATGGATCACATATAACTCCAATAGTTAATATTTCAGTTTCCGATCGTGTTGCAGTCTCCCTGCAGCAGAGCACCTGAGAGAGCAGCAACACGTGAAGTGCTTTTTTCTGCCATTTGCCTATGGCTGGAGGACAGAAGGCACTCAGTCACTGTCTTCAGACTGATGAAGCTGTGACATATTCTCCTGATTCCTGCAGCAGTGGTGCTCCCAGACCAACAGCCCACCTCTCCCTCCTCCAGAAACATCCCCGCTATTAGTGACTGACTCTCTCTGGCCTCTTTTCACCCTGAACTTGCACTGCATCGCAAGGTAATGGACTGGAGTGCGGTGATGGCTGCAGACAGACTCTGCAGGAAGGGCAGGCGAGGGCTGAGGAGGAGGAGCTGCCCTTCAGCCAGGCGGGTGGCTGGAGCACACAGAGCTCCATTTTGGGATGGAGAGGTAATGCTGAGAGCTCACAGACCAGAGTTAGGATCAGAGTCATCAGGCAGACCAACAAGTTTCACCACGGTAGGTGTCTGCTGCAGAGCACCTGCTGAGGAAGAAGTTGTAAAACCACAGACAGCAGGAAAAATCCCCACGCCTACAGTCTGTGCTCTCCATGGAAGACTTCCACCTCCCCAGTATCTGCAGAGGGGATGAAAGAGCAGGGCACGAGCAATCCATGAGACTTCTAGGTCACACTGAAGGTACACTCCTAACATGGACAGCCAAGGAGCAGACAAAGAGAGGTGCTCTGCTGGACATGGAAGAACTGGTCAGGAATGTGAAGGTCAGAGCAGCCTTGGCTAGACCATGAGATGATATTTCAGGAACATGAGAGGATGGGCCAGGACAGAAAACAGGATCATAGCCCTAGAGTTCAAAAGAGCAGTCTTTGGCCTCTTCAGGGATCTTCTTGGAAGAATTCTATGAGTTACAGCCTTGAAGAGAGTCCCAGGAGATCTGGTTGATTCTCAAAGATCACCTCCTCCAAATTCAAGACTGGTTCATCCCACAGGCAGGAAATTAATCAGAAGCAGCAGGAAGCCTGCATGCAAGAACAAGGAGCCCCTGAGTGAGCTGAAGCATCACAAGAAGCAGAAGCAGGGACAGGTGACCCAGAAGGAATACAGAGAGTCTCCAAGCATGAGGGATGCGATTAGGATAACAAAAGCCCACCTGGAGGTGAATCTAGTGAGGAACATGAAGGGCAGACAGAAAGGTGTTTACAAATATCTAAGCAGTAAAAGACAGATATGTGAGAATGTGGGCTTACTGGAGAGGGGATTTGCTGAGAATGAACACAGAAGAAATTGAAGTACTGAATGCCTTCTTTGCATCTTTCTTTATTGGCAATATTAACTGTTAGGAATACCAGGCTTAATACCAGTAAGGAAGTCTGGAGTGAGGAAGACTTGACATCGATGAAAGAAGACAAGATTAGGGAATGTTTGAAGCAGATGGACATTTACAACAGGTGAATGGGTTTTTACTTAGAAAAGGTTGCCCAAAGAGCAAGTTCACTCCATCACTGCAGATGTTCAGAAGTTCACTGAACTTGGTACTCAGCAAATTGCTCAAGCTGGCCCAGCTCTGAGATTGGAGGTTGGAACACAAGATCTCAAGAGGTCCTTTTTAACTTCAACCATTCTATGATTTTATGATTCGACTCAAGAAAGACTTAAGCATGACAAGTAAATCAGTCACCTTGCCCAATCAACATGCAGTGAATTCATATGAGGAACCACAGCCTGGAGACTGGAGTAGAAACAAGGCAAGGACAAAACACCTGGAATGCCTTTACCTGCAAGCATATATGCCAGTCCAGCAGCAGCAATGGAAAATGCTTTTTGCCTTAAAGGTATTTTTTAGGGGCCAAAACAGTATGATAATGAAGGTAAGTAAAGCATTTCTATTTTGCTGTCTTTTAATGCAGAACTAGGAAGAAACTACTGGAATGAAAAGCAGGCTGTTGATGAAAAAAATTAAAACAAACACTGCTTAGTAATACCTACACACAATACATAGAAATGCATTCAAAATGCTGCTTCTAAAATAATTTTCCTAGTTCATCACTTTTAAATTATCACTGTTCCATTAGTGCTTCTGCAACCCATGCCTCATATTTTAAAAAGATAAAAAGTCAAACCATGCTTCAATCCTACCTCAGGTGCTAAATATGAGTCGGGTCCCTTAGAAGAGTATCACAGTGGGTTTAGAAGAAGTGGTGCCTATTATACATAATTTGCTTAATTTATGAGCAGCTCTTGTATGGTGGATCTAGTGCAGATAGGCCTGTCAGTATCTCTAAATAATTCTCCTTTTAGACACCAAAAAGGGCTGCTGAGATGCAGACTCCTTGCATATACATTGTTTTCTGGTTTTCAGATTTGTCTGTCCACACCTTTGAAAGAATCAACATCAAACACTCTCTGATGCCTCTCTGGATAACAAAAACCTGGCTTTCCTTATGGGGAGCTGCAAGGAAATCTTTAATGTTGGTTATTAGGGACTGAGGAAGGAACTCCCCAGATGAAACAACACTGCACAATTAATCTGTTTTTATACAGGGAGCAGCAACAGTACCACATTCCAGTTCGCTCCTCCTTGTCAGCTGCAGGGTCAGAGTGCTTGCATGTACCCCGCAGCCTCTGCTCCAGGGAGGAGCACCAAAGAGCTGCGAGCCTGTGCGGAGGAGCACAAGCCCTCCTTGAGCACCCCTCCAGCCCGTGGCCATGGAAACAGGAGATGCCTTCCTGTTGCCAAGGAGACAGCCACTGCTTCTGGAGACTGTGCCCAAAGCATTTCAGCATCTTTACGGATCATAAGGAGTTTTACACAGTCATAATCACCTCCCCCAGTTAAGCACATCAATCATTCCCCCATTCCTATTTTCAGAATATGTTTTAAGGGCTTTGCTATAATATGTCAGATTATCCCTAATATCTGGTTTTGATATCAATATTTAAAATGAAATTGCCAACCTACACACCTCTGTATAACCCAACACCTGCAATATTTTGTGCTAGTTTTAAGCCTGTCTTTTCTCCTGTTGTCCTGTTGCTCTTTCAATTCACTCTCACTGATCTAATGTGCAATAAAACTGATCCCTTCTTCCCCGTGGGCTTCCTGTGCTCTAGAACTGCACTTCCAGAAAAGCTGGTTGGCAAAAGGCAGTGTCCGTCTCTCCTCTGTCTTCGCCACTAGTTTTAACCAGAACACGTCTGTACAATCGGCAGGCTCTGTACCCTGGAGGCCCCGGGCAGCAGCACAGCACACGTTCCGAGCTCCTGCAGCAGGGTCAGCGCAGACGCTGTCCTGGCAGGTCAGTACTGCCCCTCTGCGGCCGCTCGGCCACTTCACCAGGGAGAGCTCCCAGAGCCAGGGACCTTCGTGGGGTGGGAGCTGCACTGCAGCACCCAGCAGGAGCAAGGTCATTCCCTGGGCTGCAGGACACGGTGCCCACTGCACTGCTGCTGACACCCAGCCCTGCTTCACAGTCTCTCTTCTCCCTCACCCAAGCCTTTTTACCACCCTTTGAAAAAACTGCACCGACAATAAAGATTTGCCACTGCTCCGTATCCCTGATGTGGGGAAGGAGACACAGAGACAGGGCTCAAAGGCTCAGAGGATGCCACAGGGATGCCTGGTGGTCCTGGCAGCACAGGGACCCCTTCTCCACCTTTGTGCCTCAATTTACTGAGTGAATGCAGCACAGTGCCCGAAGAGCCAAGGGGAACACGGTCAACTTACTAATCACAGAATAAAATTACAGAATCATTTAGGATGGAAAAGACCTTCAAGATCATCAAATCCAACATAAGTCCAACACTGCCAAGTCCACCATTAAGCCATGTCCCCAAATGTCACATCTACATGTCTTTTATCTTCCCTCCAGGAATGGTGACCCTCATCCTTCCTTGAGAAGCTTGTGCTGGGGCTTCAGAAAACTTTCACTAAAGAAATATTTCCCAGCAACTTGAGGCTGTTCCCTCTCCTCCTGTCCCTGTTCCCTGGGAGCAGAGCCTAAACCCCCTGGCGGTCCCCTCCTGTCAGGAGCTGTGCAGAGCCAGAAGTTCTCCCTGAGCCTCCTTTGCTCCAGGCTGAGCCCCTTCCCTCCCTCAGCCCCTCGTGTAGCTCCAGCCCCTTCTCCAGTTCTGTTCCCTGCCCTGGACACACTCCAGCTTCTCTGTGTCCTTCTTGTCAGGAGGGGACCAGAGCTGAACCCAGCACTGGAGGTGCCCCAGCAGTGCCAGCGCAGGCACAAGCTCTGCCCTGGGGCTGTGCCCACCCCAGTGCTGGTACAAGTTTGGTGCCATTGGCTTCCCACCCATCTGGGTGCATCTGGGCTTATGCTCAACTGAAAAAAAACCCCAACACCCACAATATTTTGTGCTAGTTTTAAGCCTGTTGCCTCATAATTTCATCACATGCCTGTATCTTCTAAAAATCCTAAATCCATTTGTGCTTTGCCTTTTCTCAGTGGCAGCTGATGATCTCTAGCACTTTTACCTTTGTATATCATGTCTCTAAAGAATTCTCATATGTCTCTTCTGATGGAAATCTCTCCACCTCTTACTATCCTTACATTTTTTCTAGAATTCCTCTAGTTCTACTAGTCACTGAATCTTAAGGGATACAGAATTCTCTCTTCAGATAGGAGAGCCATGGACTTATACAGTATTACAACAGTAACTTCAGCTTTTTTAATTCATTTCCTGTCATATCTACCATCAACTTTTCCAATCTAATCACTACTATTAAGCTCATGTTTACAGAGAACTCTCTCTAAGGATGCCAAGATTTCTTTCCTGAACAGAAAGAAATAATTTTAGCAACAATGTGGCTATGTTGGTAGGTTTATTTTCTTTATGCATTTTACATATAAATTCATCAACCTGGAATTTCTTCTGCCATATTATCCTAAGAGACAGATTTATGTTCTACCATGCCAAAAACCATCACATTATCATCTAATTTTGTTGCTTCGTTATTTAGACCTTTGGAAACCATTCATCATACACTGAACCCCAATGAGGAACCAAAAAGCCACAGAAAGTCAACATTCATTCATCCTTCTATGGCCACCGCCCTCAGCAACTCCTGGTGTCCCAGGGATTGCACTGATACAACTGAGACCTCCTGAAAGCTGTGCCTGTAGTTTCCTAAAGGCCCATCAGGCAGTGGAAGTCTGCTCTTGGGCTCTGTTGCCATTATCCCGTGACTAACAGCCTGGCAGTGTCTCTCTTTTCCTGTAGTACTTTCCCCATTATCGCCTTTGCATGGAGAACCTCCCGTTCTGCCTGACCTTCATGAAGGAGAGGGCACGCTCGCCTTGCACAGGCCCTTACATTTCCTGGCAAAATTCACCTGGAAGTGCAAATTGCTGTCCTGGGAAGAACCCCCAGGCATCAGGACGTGCTGGGGGCCGCTCAGCCCAAGAGCAGCCCCCAGTCTTGTTTGTCAGCCAAAGACCCTGAGTGGAACGCAGGCAGCAGTAAGGGCAGGGCTCCTGGGCTGCACTGCCACAGTGACAGGAGGGGATCCTTTCCCTCAGAGCAGCATGTGCTGCCACAGCTGGAGTGCTGTGCCCAGTGCAAGAGACATGGACACACTGGGGAGTGCAGAGAAGAGCCATGAAGATGATAAAGGAACTGGAGCATCTCTCCTGAGAAGAAAGGCTAGGAGTGCTGATACTGCCCAGTCTGGAGAGGGCTCAGAGGGGAGCTCATGAATGTATATAAATACCTGATGGGAGCATGCAAAGAGATGGATCCAGGCTCTTTTTAGGGGTGCTCAGTGACAGGACTTGATGCCATGGGCACAAACTGAAACACAAGAGGTTCCTTTGGCACATCAACAAATTGTATTTTAAAGTGAGGGTGACAGGTTGCCCAGACAGGTCATGGAGTCTCCCCTCTTGGAGATACTGAAAGGCTGGCTGGACATGGTCCCTGGGCAACCAGTTCTGCTTGATAACCTCCAGAGGGCCCTTCCAACCTCAACCATTGTATGAGTCACTGCTTTTTCTTACTGCTTACCAGAAGTTTTCTTTATTGACTATCTATTTCCCTAATTAGCGTTTATATTCTCTAGAAAGCTGGCTGAGAGCCATTTTCAAAACACTGAAATGCAATATGCTGACAAGCCTACTTTTATTTACATGACCTATCAAAGAACTCTAATCCTAATAAAACAGGGACTCAATGGAGAATAGAATAAGAACATAACAGACCCATGGGGCACATATGTTTGTCTCTACAGAAGACATGCTGACTCCTTACCTGCAGTCACACACTTATACACCAAGTCTTCAAACAAAAACTGGGACTCCACTAATTACAACTTTGTGAGCAATTTACATTGTTAAAGATATTAACAGGTGAGGATGGCTGCACCACTTGACAGAAGCATTCACTCAGAAAATAAAATTGGAAGGAGTTATGAAGAACCTGACAGATGCCATTACAGAACAAGGTATCAGTCAGGACTGGTTTTTTATCACACTGCAGCCAGTGCTGATCACATCTCTAAAAGCACACAGCAGAATTATAACCATAAAGGTATAGAAAGACTAGGTACAAAATAATCCTCTTATGGAGAGGAACTGAAGCAGAGTGCCTGTTTATATTGCAGAGGAGGAGGGAAATATACAGAATGAAATCTGTGATGAAAGGAGCACATTATCTTGTAACAGAAGAACTTGAGGATCACCAACAAAAAGGGAGGACTAAGTTCAAAATGAACGAAACATTTTTCATGCAAAATAGCCAGCCTGGGGCACAGATGTAGGACTTGCCAATAGACTGAAGATGGAAAAAGCAGTAACTAGATAAGGAGCATCCAGTTTTCTTGAACTTGTAAACCACTTTGCAAACCTGTGTGTGCCAAACATCCACAAGACACACAGCACCATTTACTTCAGAGGATGGTGTAGACTAAAAGTATCAGACAGTCCACAGCAAAGTTATGATAGCAGATGTTTCTCAGGTGCACTGTCTCAGGGCACACTGCCTTGGTCTCTATCCGGTCTGTGCACATCCCAGGGAAACCCAGGCATGCTGGTTTTAGCAGTCCACACTGGTTCACTTCATAACTAAGACAGATCTGGACTACCAAGCACAAAACTGGTACAAGACGTACTTACAAACCACATACAGATACCATTGGACTAGAGCCTTTCATTCATAAAAGAATGTTAATTATTAAGAGAACAAGCAGAGGGGCTGGCATGGCCTTTAGAGCTTCAAATCCTTCCTTGCCCCAAGTCAGTCCTTCTTAACAGATTTCTTAACAGCCCCAAAATTTTTCTTAACAGATATTTATCTAAGTTCTTAAACTCTCCACTGATAGAAGATCTACAAGCAGTATATCACATTTAAATTTCCAATGGTTAACCAGCTTGTCTTTGTGGAAGGCTCACAGTAAGGACCAATGGAAATCAATTAGTGCTCAGTAAAATATGGGTGTCACATATATAAAAGTTTCTTTTAGTCATAAGATCCATTAATGTGTAAACAACCATGATCAATGCAGACCAACATCTGGCTTCATGGCTGGTGTTGATGCCAAGGCTTTGGCTTCTCCAGTCATGGGGTGTTCTTTGATGAATACAGATTACTGAGGAGAAACAGGATTCACCATCAGCCAGTTCCCTGTCCTGTGTTTCACCAGGTCCCATGGACTTCTGTACGTACGTGTTCCTTAGGTGGTCTAGGTCCTGATCTACTCCTACAGTGGGCAGGATTTCACTCCCCCTGCCCCTACCTTGAGATTCAGGGACTCCAGAGATTTCGGAAGAGCAATTACAAGTGAAAACTGAGCAGGAAAAAGTTTAGTACCTTAGCCTTCTCCATTTTGGTTGTCACTAATTCTCCATCTCATTTCTTGGGGGAACAGATCTTGACCACGTGGGCTGCCATCCCAGAAACAACCTGTGTCCTGGGCTGATCCCACAGCATGGACAGCATGTGAGAAGGGCATTATTCCTGTTTGCTCTTCTCAGACCTCAGCTGTGGTCCACATTGTAAGGCAAACGTGGATTTGTTGGAGCAAGCCCAGAGGAGCCACAGAGATGCTTTGAGGGCTAAAGTCCCTCTGCTCTGGAGATGCTCTGAGAGACAAGGGTATTCAAACTAGAGAAGAGAAGGCTCCAGGGAGATTTCCTTGCAGCCTTTCAATATTTAAAGGGCACTTACAAGAAACACAGAGAGAGACCTTTTACCAAGGCCTGTAAGACAGGACAAGGGACAACACTTTTAAACTGCTGTTTTAAAGAGGGCAGTTCTAGATCAGACCTAGGGAAGACATTTTTTACAATGAGAGAGTTGAAACACTGGAACATGACTAGGTGATCTGTGAAGGTCCCTTCCAACCCATACCATTTTATCCCTCCTGACCCGCAGTGAATGAGCTTTGTACTTTCTCCTTCAACTGCTCAGATTGGCCCCTGCCCACACAGTTTGTGATCAGCCTGCCAGAGCATTCAGTTACTATGTGGTTATCCCTGTGATCTCAAGAAACAAACAAGAATAAAACCCCTTAAGTAACCTTCCACTATGTCCTCTCTCTACCATGAAAATGGAAAGCTTAAAAATCTGCAAGTAACATTTTAAAATGACTCCTCACTGGTCTTATATCTGCAAACATAGCTCTTCCATTCCAGCTCTTCCAACCTTCTAACTGTAAATTCTGCCATTGCCATGAATCGTAGTATTTTGCCAGGGGAAAATGACTCGTTTAAATCTTTATATAAATTTTCAATATCATACTTTGTGGAGCCTTGCAATTTCACAAAATGAAGTCAAATTTCTTTCATATCATAGACTCATAAAACATTAAGGGGTTGGAATGGACTTAAAAATCATCTACTCCCAAGCTCCTCTGCCCTGGGCAGGGACACCTTCCACTAGAACAGATCACTCAAGGCCTTATCCAGCCCGGCTCTGAGCACTGCCAGGGTCGAGGCATCTACAGCCTTCCTGGGCAACCTGTTCCAGTATCTAATCACCTGCATAGTAAAAAATATCTTCCTCATATCTAACCTCAATTTCCCCTCTTTCAATTTGTACCTGTTACTCCTTTTCCTATTACTGCAGTTACTAACAAAGAATCCAGCTCCCCCTAGCCCCTTAAGACACTTGCACATAACCTTCTCTTCTCCAGACTGAACAGTTCCAACTTTCTCAGCCTGTCTCCATAGGGGAGGTGCTCATCAAAAGAATATTTGCAAATCAAAGGCCACATGCTGAAAAGTTACGTTTACATGATTTCCCACTTCAATGCAATAGCTGCACCTGTAAATACAAAAATATGTAACTGGTAAATTTCGTTTCTCCTCTGCAGTTTAGGGACTCAAAAGAGCTAAACTGCCTTCAAACAAGTAATTTTTAAAAATTTATCCACAGGGAAAGAGTAAGTGTGCCAGATTTGGGGGTAAAAAAGGTAAAAGATACAATGTTAAATAGAATCTTACACTGACATTGTTGGAGTAGGCAAATTCTTCAGTCTAGCTAAGGCCTTCAAGCTAGCTAAGGCTACTTCCATTCAGAGAGAAATGCTTCCATCCTTGCTTTGGGCACTGATCACAGACAGACACAGACACCCCCTCCATGCCAGTACAGAAAACAGAAAAGAGGCCAGAAGGCAAAGGATAGAAGTCTGTCTCTCAAACTCTGGAACCTATGAATGCAGAGTTTTTTTAAAAAATGGAAGGAAGACTTAAACAGCTTTCCATAAAATTCATGAGTTTCTTGTCCAGCACAGAGCTGCCAGTGCTCTCAAATACATCAAGGTACAGAAATGACAGCAGCATTGTCACTTCCACATTTACTCAGTGAATATTGAAACATTTGACAAGGGCATCGCAGGCTGTCAATTCACACCTCACTTGATGACTTCTGAGGAACATTCCCTGAACAAGACCTATTAGCCAGGGTCTGCATTATGAAAACACTATGGAAAGCACAGTGCAACCTTGCGAGCTAGATGAAGAGGCACTTAAGGGGTAGATACCTGCTTGTTTCCATGTACCCAGGACATTTATATAAAAATGCAAAACCTGGATTTTAAAACAAACAGACACCAAGAATCAGGAGGGCTGACTTGGTTTTCCAGGGAAAAGCGTCTCCATCTGTGGTCAGCTGCCTTCAGCCGAGAGTGGGTATCAGGGGCCTGCAATTCCAAGCCATGGAAGATTCCTCCCAGGCCCAAGTATACCCCAGTATAACACCCAAACTCTTAACCCTTAACAGTTTAAATTAAGAACCATTCAATTCTTCCAGCTGCATCTTTCCAGAAAAGATAAGCTCCTGGAATGCTGTTCAATTCAAGGAGAGACCACCAAATTCCAGGTGTTAGCCCAAGCACTCAGCTTGGAAACCACTGTGGCAGCACTGCACTGGATGAGGAGATAGTGCCAAGTGATAAAGAGAATGGAATGTTAACTTAACATTTTATCTTCATCAAAAAACTGGAGTTTTCATACATAAGCCCTTCCAATTCCAGTCAGAATTATTATAACCTAGAATGTTTATTTCCAAAACAAAATAGTATGCATTTCTTCTACCACACAGTTTACACTACCAGTGAAGTGACCTGTGCAGGCTGTGAAAGGTGAGCAGTCACTGATCCAGGTGTGACAAAACCAAAAGTCCCCTACAGACATGCTGTGTACTGGCTGGGAAAACAGACAGGTAGCTACAGGTGGATATTCACTGTAGAAGCAACAAGAATGTAACGAATGAAAGATAGAAGGTAGAAAATGAAGATGAGAGCACCTTAGCACGGAGATGACCAATGTCCATCCAGCAACAGCATGTACTGAAGAAGTCTTCCTAGCTGGGAAGAGCTAATTTAAACCTGCACTGCAAAGCATGAGAACTTCACAGATCAATAACCACCTAACAAAAACTAATCATGTTTACTTGTGGCAAATGGAATAATGAATTACCATAGAGAATACCTGCTACTACAACTACTACTACTCCTCCCAGCAACTGCATCCTCCAGAGTCACTTCCTCTGCGCCAGTCCACTCTGCCAGATCAACATCTTACTGCCAGCACTAGCACAAACTACCACAGAAGTAATTGGCTATTCAGATAACCAGTTTATGTCAGCAGCAGCAAGTTGGCATCTGAGGATTTATTTCACAACATAGTATTTCCCATATGCCCAAAGGCAAACATTTTCCATCCCCAGTACACAGCACAGACACATCCTTCCTGACTAGAACAGGTCACTTTTCAAAGAGGTAAAACCTACCTGTACCAGACAAGGCAGCTGAACACCTGGAGTCACATCTGTGTAGATCAAAAGGAAGAAAGAAACTTATCCTGTGGATGGAGCAGGAGACCAGATATTATGTCATGATGAATTAGCAGGAGATGTTCTTATTGACCTTAAGCAGGAACAGCTCTAAGACAGCAGGCTGAGGATGCATTTGGATCCAGCTCTGAAAAGAGAAAGTACATACTGGGTGAGAAGGAAGTAACATACAATAAAAATAACACTTCCTAGAACAGCATAAACCCATGTGACACTTCATAAGCAGCACAACTTGGGAAAAAAAAGAGAGCGGAGAAGAGCAAGAAAGGGAAGATGAGACTAACATAGCGGTTTGGAACTTCTCTGGAGACTGTGCACATAGGTGCATGTCCAGGCTGCCAGGACAGCAGTTTTGCCAAGCACTGGCCCATCCATGTGGGCTCTTCAGTTTCCCCACAGGACCCAGCTTGTATTTGTGGAGTCTGGAAAGAACAGGAACGTCGCTGCTTGCCTATAACCTATAACATATTGAGCAGGCTCTGATAAGAACCACAGAGTGGGTAGGATGGGAGTGGACCTCCGGATTTTGCCTATCCCAAGAAGCAAGGGTATCTTCTCACACAGATGTTCTCAACCTTGGGAAGGCAGACCAGTTTAGCTAACCAAGTCAGCTTGCTTTCATCCTTAAAAAAATAAACTCCTTAAAGAACTCAAAATCAGGTCCTACCGGAACACTCCAGCATTTTATCAGGCTCAATTAGCTGCCCCAGTAGGATAGGAAGTGTGGCAGACTGAAATAATTAATGATCCTACAGATTTAGGGCATAGTCAGGAAGCTCCAGTGTCTGCATGCTATGAGAGGTCCCAAAGAAGACAAAACAGGCTAAAAAGGCAATGGGACCTGTTCCGTGGGAAGAGCTGAGGCAGCTGCACCTGCGCATATAAAGCCCTGCTGCTCCTAATAGCGGTGTATTGTAGCTGATGAAGAAAAGCAGCATTACAGAACAGGTGTGAGCCCCAGCACACAGAGCGTTCTCAAGCATAAGCTCACACCTAGACATGCAGATAGAAACAACTGTTCAAAGAATGGATAGGCAAGAAAGGGAAGTATGAGCATTGCAGTGCCAGCCTGGGCAGTGCCAAGGCAGCACGAGCAGTGAGTAACTCCACTAGAGACAGGACGAAGGCTCTGCATCTAGCAGGATCAGGAGAAGGGGAGAACAGAGCAAAAAGAAGATAATGGTGAATTCTGCTGAAACAGAGCTGTAGTCAAGGAAGGACCGAGCCCAGGCACACAGGGGCTAAAGCAAACACCGCACTGGAGACAGCACAAGTGAGAGGGGAGAGTGCAGAAAGGAACACTACTGCAGCGCTGAGCAAAAGGAGGAGAGCAAAGGCTGATTGTCCTCACCCTGCCTCACTGGCAAGGCTGAGCTGCAAATTCCTCCTCACAGAGCGCTCAGGGGACTCAGTGAGGGAAGACACTTGAATGGGTGGTAGGATGAAGTCAGTCTCTCCAAGAAGGGCAGTGCTGACAGCATCAGGCAAGGATAACGCACACTCTCCCAGATCATGCTAACTGGTGAATGACGTTGCTCGCTCCTCAGTCCCCCATTTCAATTTTACCTCAATTTCTCCCAGCAGCAACTGGCATACAGTGATCCTCCACAGGCCACGGTGATGGAGGAAATGGAGAAGAATTCAGGCTTCAGAGAACAGGAGGAAGGAAAAGAGCAGCAATCTCCAGCAGCAAACTCCTGGTGCCAAAGTGAGATGGTTTATATGTGTGGGAAGTCGGGAGATATTCCAGAAGGCCATGCAGCACATCAGTCTCGCACAGACATGGATCTGGAGATGGTGAGAGAGTATCTTGTACCATGTATCTCCCTCTGAAGACAGAACTGAGGGGCATCTTAGAGGCAGCAAGCCAAATACTCTCTCAAAAGCTGCCATCTCCTGTGTGAAGGCTGGTTGTTGCTGGAGCACCAGAGACAGCAGTCAGCAGCGCTGGGGGGTCTCCAGGGACAAGGTGTTAAGAGGACCCTCCTCTCCAGAGGATGCATGGACAATATCAGGGCAGGATTTGCACATCCAGAAGAGTGCTGGTGTCTCCCTCGGTAAAGTCAGTCCCTGCTAAAGGAGACGCTCCCGAGGGATTCTGCGCCCCACATTCGGGAGCGGTAAACGAGCACTGGACTCCCCGTTTCTGCTTGTCTCTGCGAGCGAGCCGAGCTTCTCCTGCAAGGCAGCGAACCCGGCGGGGTTCGGCGGGCGCTGCACCGCCCAAAGCCGGGTCCGCGGGGAGGCTCGGAGA
>VWZN01006774.1:75861-87716 GCA_013396955.1 Regulus satrapa
GGCCCAGCACCGCCCGCACCCGGCCCGGCACCGCCCGCACCCGGCCCGGCACCGCCCGCACCCGGCCGGGGCCAGCAGCGCTGCTCGCACAGGGCCAGGAGCGTTTCCGAGCGGGCCTCGCAGCGACAGCAGGCAGGCCGGGATTCAGCGGGACGCAGTGAGCATTCCAGGAGATGGGGACGGTAGTAGCACGATGAGCGAGCAAACAAGCCAGGGGAGCTCTGAGGCACGTCTAATCCTTCAAATTCATAACCGGCCCAGAGCTGCGATCCACTACCCCTCCACACGCTCTCCATGGTCACTCCTGGGAGGGTGAACAGGAGGGTACTGGGCCTGGCAGGCTACAGGGCTCTGGCACGGTGTCAATTTTAACAGGAAAATTGCTTCCTAACACGCAGGGGGAGATCTCTGTGACCTGCACTTTGACAGAGCAGTGTGACTTGCCAAAGCCCTGCAGTCCATGGGGACGAGGACAGAATGAGCACTGACAGTGAATCCCTGAGGAGATGCTCCAAGGAGCTGTGAGGAAGCAGTGAAAGGACTGAGCTCCACCTGCAAGGAGCCAAGCCAACCTAACAGCTTTACACGCACAAAACCAGTGCAAGTAAGTCTAAAAAACAAAGAAAAATATTTTAAAGATCACAAGGTGAATTTAAGTCTCAGTGGGTGTTTTTAAGGAGGGGCTGCACACACGCTTTTGGCTTTTTCACTGCATCTTCTGTGTCACATTTTCAAGCTTTTTCCTAGTTATTTGTAGCAGCAAAACACTGTTGCAAATGGAAAATTAGTTTCTGTGGTACCTGTCACCAGAAAATCACCCTCATTGAGAATTCATGCATGCTGAACGGTTAAGTGCCTAGTACAGCCCAGGAAAGAGTTTGGAGTGAGAGAGGATGACTGTCTTGGCTGAGGTACAGGTCTAGGGAGTGGTGAGCTCTGGGATAGTGGGGCCTGAAAGCATCTGGGATAGTGGGGTTCGAGCCACGACTCCTGGCTTGAGACCAAGCTGGCAGTCGGCACCTGCACATGCTCTGCAGTGCTGTACCGAATATTTCACAAGGGACGTGACAAGGCAATGCTCAAAGCCAAACAGAAGACAGCAAGCTCCTATGAAAATAACCCTTTGTGCTGGAGTTGAGAATGGAGGTGTATGCTGAGCAAGAATACCTTGCTGTAGCTGGGGAAATGTACATCTGTTAATAATGAGAGCCTCCTGTCCCTATCTGCTCGTCTCATCTGACCAGCAGTAACTCCAGAACTTCTGTGAAACAGCTCAGACCACCTGCAAGGCCTGGGTTGCACCCTCTCCTGTGCTGGGAATTGGCCCTGCAGCCCTCTGGGGTGAAGCAACTTGAGAGCTGTGACTGAGTGGAGGAACTGCCCAGAGTGACCTGAACAGGGTCAGGTGTGCCCCAGGGAGCAGAGGGGAGAGCAGCCTGGGCAGATGCCCCAAGGGAGAGGGACTGCTCATCCAG
This sequence comes from Regulus satrapa, assembly GCA_013396955.1. NCBI lineage: Eukaryota > Metazoa > Chordata > Aves > Passeriformes > Regulidae > Regulus > Regulus satrapa. The sequence continues at coordinate 77,337 of VWZN01006774.1, forward strand.
GCTGCATGGCAGAGGTGCATCATTTATATTCCAGTCTTGGAGAAGACAACATGATTAGATACAGTATTTGAGTTTAGAGCACCTGGGTTTTGTGGGGGTTTTTTGAAGTGTGCTTGTTAATTTGGGATAGAGTATCAGCTCTATCACAGATGAAAAGGTGGAGAGTCTATTTTTACCTGCTTCTTGAAGTTAAAAATGCAGCTGGGACAGAAGCTGCTTGTGTTTGTAACATACAATACAACATCCTTCTCTATGATCAACAGATTATTCCAACAGGAGATGTCAGCCAGTCTAAACCATGCAATGGATGAAATTACCTTCATAACTGAAGACAAGGAAAAAAAATATCCATAGCTGTGGACCCCAAAGAATCTGACATATACACAGAAGTAAACACACCAGTGCATGTTGGGGAAAGCAGAGACACCACATAAGGGCATTTCTTCAGGGCTACAAAATCAAATATGACAATCATGGAAATTTGTCTTCCTGGCCAGTACATGACCCCAGTGTAGTACACAGACTCAGTATCATGATCCTCACACAGTTCATCATTTCTAGCTGAACTAAAGTGCATCCTTGGAAAAGATATAGTTTTTTTTAGCGCAAGAGACAAAAATGGTGGCACAGAGTCAAATCGTAAGTACACCTGACTCATTGACTCTCTCCCTCACAGTGGCCAACACTGTCTGCCTAGAAAAAAAATCACAAAAATAGAGTAGATTAAGAGTGCTCCCTCCCTGGCAGTTCTCCTAGCTCTTACAGATTTGTAATTCAGAGACCTGCTGCGCCGGAGGTTTTGGCTCTGTGTTTAACAGCCTTTGACAGATTTCTCTTTAGCAAATTTCATCGTGACAGTCATGATATTAAGGCCATGAAGGACTTACTCTACCCACTTACATTTGACAAGGACTTATTCTGCCCACTTATATTTGACAAGTGATTCCACACTTGCCTCTGCTACACAAACCAAGTAAATCGTAGTACACCAGAAAAGTTACCACTAATTACACTAGCTACTCACTTTCAGCACTGAAAGCACTTGCCTGTTTTCCTTAAGAAATAATCTGCTTGCAGTCATGCCTTACCCCTGGACAACAAAAACTGCTTTAGTCTTAGGTGTTTTCACTTAGTACATGTACTCACACACCCTAATCAGATCACTCACAACCTTCTAAGAGCTCATAGAATCATAGGAAGGCTTGGGTGGGAAGGGACTTTTGAAAGCCACCTAGTCCCAGCCTGCATGGACAGGGCATCTCCAACTCATAATAAGGTGAATAAGGTCACTCCAAGACCCACTCAACCTGGCCTTCCATGAATAAAGTTCTTTGGGGAACCTGTGCCAGTGCTTTCCAGCATCATTTTAAAAATGGTCTCTCTTGCCTCTAGCCTGCATCTACTCTCTTTTAGTTTAAAACCATTAAACTCAGTTTAAAGCCATTAGTCCTCATCTTACAACAAGAGTTCTGCATGTCACATTGTAAAATACTTCTTTACAATCTTCAGGTAAGTTTTGTAAACCTCAAGCGTTCTTGTTCCTTTCTCTGTTTCCTAGAAGTCTTAAAAATAGGCTGTGTGCTATGCCACCCAGGCCCTTCTTGCTGGCTCACATCAGCAGAACCTGTTTCCCCAGAACTGTCTACCTGTAAAGATCTGTTATATCACATCTTAAATGTATACTTTACAGGGCTGGGACAGAGCCTGGATTTTAATGTCTAAAACAGTGGGTCCAAGAAAAAAAAGAAGCTGTTTATACTTTAATACAGTCAATTTCCTTACAGATGTACCTTTTTTTAACATTCAGGCCTCTCTGGAGGAGTGATACATCTTCCCCAAGCACATAAGTTTGCATTTGACTGTTCTAAGACAGAAGTCTAGGTGAAGAGCCTTACTCTGCTACACACTTTTCTTCACTATTGTGTTCTCTTCATTACTTTTTTGCTTATTTTTACATATCTGCCAATTTTATTTGTAGAGATCTTATACTTGTTTCCAAATAATCAATTAAGTGTCGAACAACACTGGCAGAACTGTCCCTCAGGTAAATACCAGAATCCCCAGCTTATGGATTGGGCAGTTTGCTGGGAGGATTTCCTTCCTTTCCTTTCCTTTCCCACAAAGATGGATTGTAAAAAGTAGAAGAATCGGCTTCCAGCTTCCCTCAGCTCTCTCCCAAGATACAAGATGCTCTTAAGAATTTTAAGTTCTGTACTGGTGCATGCCCTGACACAGGCAGGGCCTTGCCAACAAGAAGTTGCTAACAACATTCCTGGCTTTGGGGTTACATCCATCAAATCTCACTATCCTGTTTCCCATGATTCCCTTTCTTCTCTAATGAGGACTCACAAATGATTCTTGCTTGCTGCATGTCATTTCAAACCCTTTCCTTTAGCAGCTTATTTTACATCCCAGACATCCCCACCTGTCACATATCCCTTACAGCTCTCAGTCATTCCTGGCAGCCAATTCCTGCATCTCTCAGAGGCTAATGCTCAGCTTGGCAGCAAGACACCCACTGTGTCCCTGTGCAGAAGATCTGCTGCTTGCTTCGTTTCTTGCAGCACCCAGTGTCCACTGCCAGTGCTTCCAGATGCGTTATACAGAACAACGATCCAAGGAATTCTCCTTGGTATTACACTGTACTGAAACCTATAGTTTCAAAGCATTACAAGCTCTGCATCCTCACTGACACTCGGATGTTATTTTTCATGCACCAGAATCTCTTTCACATTCAGGATGAGCACACCATCCCCAAGGTGAGCAGCACTGGAGTATTCCCTCTGTCCATCTCTGCCGTGATCCCACCTGGCAGTGGCTGCATCCCACGAAGGCGTTAACCCGAGCACACACAGACCTGTGCTGCTCACAGGCCAAGTCAGACCTGGCTTTGCTGCACAAATCCCCTGCTGAGCAGACAGTCTCAGCCAGCTCATCATACAGAAATGCCAGTGGGCAGCTCTTGATCATGCCCAGCCGTTCTGCCATTCACGGCCTGGCTTTTGTCTAACACTTGAGCAAGAAATTCTCTCGCAACACCCTTTCTGTCTGACAGCACGAAAGACAGTAGTTTTCTTGCACACTTATAATGTCTCTAATGGCAAAAAACGGAGAACCAGCATTACAGGTGGGGTCTGCAGGGCATGCTGGGCATGGATCAGAGGCCCACTCGGGGATCCCCACATCTAATGGGTATGAGATGATGTACACTATTCCATCATGTTAGCTCCAAGATGTTGTATTTTAAATAGCACACTACATAGCCCGAGTCTCTTTCCTACTTGGATCTTAATGGATCAGGACCTCCTCGTGCAGAGCAACCCTCATAATAATAAAAGGTTTCCTAGGTAAATGCCCTTGTCCTCATACTGTGAAGCGCGCTTAGATGTTGCACAGAGGTAAAGCTTTATAAAATAAGGGCTTTTTTAACTTTGTAAAATCATGGCTCAGGCCTGCTACTTTGGCTAAGTAGAAGAGGACTACGGGAAAGTGACTCATCTGAATTGGAGATAGAAAAACAAGTTATATAACCATTATGTGCTCACATCGTGGTGAATGGTGGTTAGTTGAGTTACATTTGTTATGCTAAAACGGAATGTAAGCAGTAACAGCCTAACTGCTTCAAAAGGCCTGGTTTTTGCAGTAGAGGGCTCTCTTTTCTACCGGCCTGGGGACTCTGCGTTGCTCTGCTTCATATACTTAGCAACAAACACACATCCCCATAAGGCACGGCAGAGATCTGTGTTCTTCCCATGTAAATGTACCTGAGACATGCCTTACTTGTTAAATAAGCAAATCTGAGATCTCTATCCAATTTGAATCAATGTTCCTGATTTTGAATACTTAAAAAAAAAAAAAAAAGCTTTCCTAATTTTTCAGCATCTCTTTTGATGCCAACACTAGACCTTTGCCTTGCTCACCTCATAAAATGAGAGTAGCAAATACAACCTCTCTCCTTCAGCAGTGACCCTGCAGCAACGAACAGTCAGTCACACTTCCTGGCTCATCACAGAAATTCCCAAGTTCACATCAGGGCTTTGGGCTTTCATTTCTGGGATGTTGGCTGCAGAGACAATGCTGGAAAGCTGAAAAAGTAAAAGGATTAGTGGGGTCCTCGTGGATACCAAGCTAAACATAAGCCAGCAGTAGTCCCTCGGAGCAAAGGTGGCCAACAGCAGGACTGGCCAGCAAGGGAAGGACAATGACCTGTCTCCTCAGCACAAGTGAGACTTGCCAGGAGTGCTGTGTTCAGTCTGGGCTTCCCGATACAAGACAGATGTGGACATACTGGAGTTAGTTCAGTAAAGGGATGTGGAAATATTAAGTAACATGAGTGTTTGTCCTGACAGTGAGACTAGAAGAGCTGGGACTGTTTCATCTGGAGAACAGGGTCAGGGCAGTCTCATCCCCGTGTGTGTCAGGAATGGGAAAGTATAAGAAAGACACAAACAGCTCCTGCTCAGCGGCATCCAGTGATGCTGAGAGAAGCAATGGGAACAAATTCAAACACAAGAAATTTCATTTAAATAGGAGAAAGAAGTCTTGAACTGTAAAAGTTACTATCTGCTGGAACATGCTGCTGTGAGGAACTGTGGAGTCTCCATCCCCACGATATTTGAACTGGAACCACCCTGCAGTTCTGGAAGAGCCAAAACAACCATCGTGAAAGTGGTCAAATAGCTTTGTCCAGCTAAACCAGACAAGCTGTGTTTATGCCTCTTGAAAAAGTGAAATGCATAAACACACAGGTGGGTGCAGCAATAGCCCTGGGAGTAGCACACTCATGGTAACTTTGTCCAAGTTATACAGCTCATACTCACTCTCTCTCTGGACTGCTCAGTGGAATTACAGAGCTTTAAGTAAGGTCCATTCTACAGCTTGTTTACCTCCCTCATCCCAGAGGCTGCAAAGTTTACAAGTGATAACATTACTCTGCCTGGAAAGAAAATTAAATTTATTAAAATTAAAAAAACCAAAAAACAAACTCCCTCTACTGAAACAGCCTCATTCCATAGCCCATGTGCCTCGGTGGGTCTGGGAAAGTCTCCCTCCTCCCTTGACCTCACATACCCTTCACCCATGGCAAGGCTGGGAAAGGGATGGAAAGTGCCAAGTGTTAAGGTGCTGAGAAGCTCTTGATGTTTCTCATCTCTCAAGTGCTGTTGGCCTGTTCCTGCTCAAAGAGGGCCATGGCTAAATGTGAGCGGGATGCAAGTCCTTCCAAGTTGCTGAGCACACAGCGGTGGTACAGCTCCTCACTGAGCCGGGGATTGCAGCTTCTCAGGGTGTATTTCTGCACTAGCCCCGGCTCCACAGCCCTGAACAGGTGTAGGCCAGAATAGTGGAGGAAGACATCAAATACCTCCATGCTCTCCAGCACCTCATCTCGGTCCAGGATATCGGCTGCGAGCTTGGTACGCGCTGTCATATAGTCAGAATTATAAAAGCAGGCCTCGGCAAAGGAATGTCTGTCAAAATGCCCATCTCTCAGGAAGTCAGTGTTGGAGGATGCTGTCTGCTCACCATGGTACACCAGCGTGGGGTTGAACTCCTGGAAATGCACAGGGAAAAAGACCTGCCAATTGCTGATGGTATTCATGCGGCAGCGGTTCAGAAACTCCATGTTGATTTCTGTCCAGACGCTGGCCAAGAAAAACAGTGTGTCCACAGGGTGCTTCTTTGAGACTATATCCATGAGTTTCACTTGCGATGGCACCTCTGTTTTAACACTGATCCACGGGATTTTAACTTCTGCGTAGCGCTTCTCTAGCTCTCCTACCATGGCTTTGACTCCAGCAAAAACATCCACCTGACCAACTCTCTGGGCATCATAGGGATGGTAGATGAAAAGCAAAGTCAGCAAGGCATTATCATGCGTGTCCAGCGTGTTCATAGCAAACATATCCAGGAAGTTTGCTACAAAATCGAGGTCCTGCACTGTCAAGGGAAGCACCAATTGCACCCGTGTGGCCTCTGTCACATACGGCATGGGAATAATTTCCACCTTACTTAAGGGGCGTACCAGGCTCACTCGCTTGGCCAGAACATGGCTGTGGCCCTTCTGGGTGGCAGCCTCCAGGAGCAGGTCCAGGGTGTACTCCATGCCCCGCGTGGGGTCGAAGCGCCGGTAGCCGTTCAGCAGCTGCCGCTTGCTGAAGCGCAGCAGGGGCTGATAGAGACGGTTCAGCTGCTCCAGCGCAGACTCGATGATCTCACTGACATCGGCCTTACTGGCTCCAGAGAGCTCACACTTTGGGGAGCCATCGGGACAGGAGAAGAGGTGCTGTTCTGTGAAGTAGTCCCAGCTGATCACCTCAAAACGAGACTTTGGAAGAAATGGGGCGTTAATGCCCACAGGCCAAGTCACACCTGCCTCACCTGCAGGGGTCAGTGCTGTCAGGTTCCTGATCTGCATCTGTGCAACGAGAGAACACAAACTGATCACCAATAACCAATAACCGATCGTTAGTTGCCTTAAGCAACGCAGTTTTACCCGAGAGTCAGTTGAGGGAAATGTCTAGAAAACTCTAGTCAATGCGTCAGACTAGACTCATCTGCTTGACTCCTTCATGGCCAAAGAAACCATTCTCAACATGCTTAGTCAGTTTGCTAGTAGACATATAACCAATTCCGGAAAACACCCCTTCAAAACTGTCCCAGTTCACTTTAAATCAAATAGATAGTTAGAATGTTTAAACCAAATTTCTCCCTGAAGCTCTTTATGAACCTCAAGAATTGGAAATTGGTCATTGGTTAGAAGTCTGTCGCAGTTTCAGTTTGCAGGTGGATGAGAAATAGTCATTAGTTAAGAAATAGAAATAATTTACATTTCTTTTGTTAATTGCGTGAAAATTATTATAAAGATAATGGAACTGCATCATTTGAACCATCTTTATGGTGAGTGAGCCTGAGCAGACAGTCCGGGAAAGCCAATACCAAGTTTTCTGATCATATATTAATAAATAAGAAGACTAGGAGCCTAACAAGCATCTAGAGTCTTCTTCCTGACACAGAACTGAGATAAATGGGACTCCCCTGCTTGGGGAGGATCCTGAAGGCTCTCAGTGCCAGGAGCAGGAATCTCACACTGCGTTCTCAAAGATGTCTAGGCCAGCTCCTCCCCAGGCCCACCTCACCACCTACAACTGTACATGGGTAGTGTCACACCAGGAGTTCAGGGAATGTGGTATCAGAAGTGCTGTTTCTGAGACAAGGGACTATAGCCTGTGTCTGACTGACAGCTGCCCTCAAACAGAAGCAATGATCTTCTTCCAGTGTGCTGAAAATTAAGGAAATCCATTTGGTTAACGAGTCTTTGCAGGTAACCCTCACCACGTACCTGGAGGTCCTGAATCTCCTGGTAGACTCTGTCCAGCTGGATCCTACTGAACTGCTTGTGCAGCCGGTACATCAGGGTCATGTCAGAAACAGGGTGCACTGCAAGAGCTGCTTGGAACTCCTCCTCTTCCTCCTTCTCCGGTTCAGTGTTCTTGGCCAGTTCATAAGTGTGGTAATGCTGACCCTGAACCAGACAAAATCCAGAAAAACCAGCACGGAACTTGAGTTCACAGAGCACCTTTTCCTCACCCCAGACACACATCTGCCCCTCTTTTCATACTGACTATAGCACCCAGAGAAAAAAGCAGGGGTACATTGTCTCTCCCTCTCTGCTCCACATTCCCACTTGCTTCTCAGCACCAACATACCCTTTTTATCCTGCCTTCAAGAACCCGTGAATCAGCACAGCTAGTAAGGCTGAACATTAGATCCCGTTGCTCTCTCCCACAACACCCCAGCTGTGATTCTGGGCCTCTCCCCATCAATGCTGCCATAGCACAGAGCCCTTCCTTCCTTCCTCTGTGACTCACAGCAGCAGCTCACAAAGAAGCCCCTTGGCTATGCCGTAGAGAACGAGGAAGAGTCTGGGCTTCGTCAGGCTCAGCTCACACAAAACCTGAGCAGGCAGGTAGTACCTGGAGCTGGGAAACACAAGCGATGCCAAGGAAATCAATGATGCAACGACCCAGCCACTCATCTGGGCGCACGCTGAGGATCTCATTGCGACAACTGTCCAGGTGCGGGTGCAGCTTCAGCAAGAGGCTACGGGACAGCAGGTAGCCAAAGCCCCCGTGGCAGTAACGGGCCTGCTCATCGCCCCCGATGAACTCCTCCGCTCGCCCCAGGTACACATCCTGGTTAATGCTCAGGTGTGTCACCAGAGCCTTCACCTGCTCAGCCTGGGCATAGGTGTCATCCTGCATGATGTAGAACCAGTCATAGTCAGAACCAAAATGCTGATGGATATAGTTCATGGTCTCATACATGAGCCAAATGGGCCTCTCGTCGCCGTGGGCCACCAGCACCATGCCATGGGGCACCTTGGCACTGCGCAGCCCCGAGAAGTACAGCAGGCGTGGGAAGTGGTGAGCCACTGTCTTGTTCACTGCCACTGCCAATGTGTTCAGCGTGGCCTTGGAGGTCAGCACAGCCACAAAGAGTCTCTCATGGAATCCCAATTCTGTCTGGATGTAGCGAGTTCTGTAAAGGAAGTACATACCTACATGACAAACAGCTGGAGGAAAAAATATCAAAGAATTATGATAACTTGGGATAAGCCTTTAACTGTTGGAATCTACCCAGGGCGAAAAAGTCAAGCCTAGTCACAGAGCTTTAAGAGAAGACTCACTAGTGAAAATCCCATCTTGTAAAAACACTTGCTTCCTTCAAGGCAGCTAAAATCTCACCCTACCTATCTGAGCCAGAAAACTGTGCCAGTGCAGATAAAATACCACAGAGCAAACCATTTGCAGCTTAGTACATGGTGTAGCAGGTACGCTCAATAAAAACACAGGAATGATTGTTGAGGAGTCTCTGGTGCTGGTGGCTGAGGGGCACTGAGGTGCACCAGCTGCACGTGGGGCTCTGGGTGCTGGGAGATCACTGAAGCCCCAGGCCACAAATGGGGAGTGGTCTTTGGCCTCACAAATGGCACAAAGCCCTGCAGGGCCCAATGAACAGTGAGAAGACTCCAGACTGAAAACCACCACTGCACCAAGAGGCATGTGAGGAAACACACGAAGAGAATACACAGGGACTGTGAGGGCACAAAAGTCATAGGTTCCCTTTGCTCAGGGTCCCTCTGCAGAGGCACTACCCTGAGCTGTTGTGATGCTGCTGCACCACAAACGAAACACTTAGAGAAAGGGACTCTGCTGCAGGAAACCTGGGGCCAAGGAAATTTCTCTGGCAGTGTGAGCATGGAGCTGAGCAAGGCACCTTGTGGGTCATCAGAGCTGTAGCTGCAAAGAAGCCTCAGTCCCAGCAGTGACAGCCTAGGGCCGTGCCAGAGTGGCTCCTGCACGGTTAGCATGAAAATTTCCTTAATACGTACACTGCAATTAATTGATCAAAATTTTCCTAATGAGCAGACCAGTTAAAACAAGTTTTGAAGAATAATTTAGCATGTCCTATTAGGCATGAGAAACAAAACCACCACAGAATCCCAGAATGGTTTGGGATGGAAGAGACCTGTAATATCGTCTAGCTCCAAAATCCTGCCGCAGGAAGAGACATCTTCCACTAGACCAGGTCGCTCCAAGTCCTGTCCAACCCTGCCTTGGACACCTCCAGGGACAGAGCACTACAGCACCTGTGCCAGTGATTTGCCATCCTCACAGGAAAGACTTTTTCCCTAATATCTAATCTATGCCTGCCCCCTTCAGTTTGAAGTCATTTCCCTTTGTCCTGTTACTCCGCATCCTTATTAAACAGTCTCTTCATCTTACTTGGCAGCTCCCTTTCTGGTACTGTAAGGTGCTAGATCATCCTGAAGCTTCTATCCTCCAGACCGAACACTTCAAATTCTCTAAGCCTTTCCTCTATCCCTCTAACCATCTTGGTGGCTTCCTCTGGACTCACTCCATCAAGCTGATGTCCTTTTCACATCGGGGACCCCAGGGCTGCACTGCAGGTGGGGGTCTCACCTGAGCAGGGCAGAATCACCCTCCCTGTACTGAGAAGAAATGTCCTCACTCTTCTTGGGCGATTTTGCTGCTTTTCCCCTGTTAGGTTAATTTCGTGAAACCGCCTGTTGCCCCCCTTAAGGTAAGAATCCCCGCCACTGCTTGGGTGCACCACGCTCTTTACTACACCTTACTATTTCAAACGGCAAGTTTCACCGTGAATCTGTTCACTCACGCGGAGATTTATAACTGCCCACGAGAATACTTTGCTTGAAGGAAATCCACGCCAGCAAACGCATCACTTACCTGAGCACTTTTTTGTAAGGCTTGTTAGGGTCTCTGTAATACGGCACAATCCGGGGCCTGAAGTCCTCGTGGCCCGGGCCCGACCTCCCCTCGGCCGCCTCGGGCGGGTGGC
>VWZN01006774.1:89501-127366 GCA_013396955.1 Regulus satrapa
CCTCGGGCACGGCCCCCTCGGGCACGGCCCCGCCGCAGCTCGGGAGCCTTTGGACAGCGCTCTCGGGCACGCTCTGGGGGTGTTTGCAGGGCCGGCGCTTGCACTCGATGGTCCTTGTGGGTCCCTTCCGGCTCAGAGGGTCATGTGGTTCTACGGGGGTCGATACCGGCATGTTTCTTACTGAGCTACTTGCGCACCGGGGGAACACCCCCTTCCCCAGTTCTGCTCCTCTGTTTCATTCTCTGTTGTCACTGCTCTATGGCATTGCCCTGAGGGGTCCTGTATCAGTGCCGATGACATTTTTTGCTCCCCGACTAAGGCATGTTTGCCGTGGTGCTTATAGTGACTTTGCTGAGTGAGTGACAGCCAGGCTGTCATTCCACACGGGCACAATCCGAAATCGGTCTGCATACCAAGATCCCCGGTGTCATTGGCTGCTACGAAGGGCAGCGCCTCTCACGGGGAGTGAAGTTGGCAGAAGGTCAGCATGACAGAAAGGATGGTGGCGAGGCTCTGGCACAGGCGGCCTGGAAGTGTCCAAGGCCAGGTTGGGCAGGGCTTGGAGCAACCTGCTCTAGTGGAAGGTGTCCCTGCCCATGGCAGGAGGTTTGGAATTGCATGCTCTGGAAGATGTAACCCAAACCATTCCAGGATTCTGTGATTCTATGATTTGCTTGTACCGTAGGAGGAAAGGAAGAGGGGGACATGCAGATGGACATTGTAGCTTCTCAGAAAATTAGAAGGGAGTGTTTCAATGCTGCTGCTGTTTCTCTGTTCTCAGCTTTCACTTTGTTTATTTTCTAGGCGATCCATTTTCTGGCCAAGCCTTTTCTTAAGCTTGCAGGCAGTACTTTGTATGCTCTGTTCCTAGTCTAGTCCTTCCTGCAGGGGGTGTTAGTCCCATCACACTCATAAAACGGCTCAATGTCCTGGCTGCTCACTTAGTTCTGATGGTCCTATTTTATTTAGATGACATTTAGATATTTAGCTGGTAGAAGTTCCTATTAGATCATATATATTCTCCTGCTAAGCTGAAAAGCTGAGTGTCATTGCTTCTGGGTCTTTTCAGTTTTTCCATAGAAATGGGAGTTGGTTTTGTGGTCCTGGCCCTTTTGGTACAGGGGCTTATGGCTTCCCTTGTGTTTGTAAATCAGTAACACTTCTGGTCTTCTCTACATGCAGAGGTGGATGCTCTCACAAAGGAGCTGGAGGACTTTGAGCTAAAGAAAGCTGCTGCCCGAGCTGTGACAGGAGTGCTGGCCTCCCACCCCAACAGCACTGATGTGCATATCATCAACCTCTCGCTGACCTTTCATGGCCAGGAGCTCCTGAGCGACACCAAACTGGAGCTGAACTCTGGGAGACGCTATGGCCTGATTGGCCTCAATGGGATCGGTAAGCTGAGGGGAAGCAGCGTGGCCCCTGGAGCTCAGTAAAGGTGTCGCACTGCTGAGAAGCTGGGTAGGTGCGGGTGGAAAGTGCTGGAAACCAGGAGGAGGGCTGTTAGACAGACGTGGCTGGGACACAGCAGTTCCTGTGCTCCCAAATCACCACCCAGGAAGGGGAGTCACTAGGATTGCTGACTGAAGTCTGAGATTGCATTCTAGATTTGGACTGCGGTTTTGATCTTGTTTCTGGAGAGAGTTGGGTAAGGTGTCGGGGATCTGTTAATCTGCCCGATTCCCATTTGCCTGATTATCTTAGTAGAGCCAGTAAACCCAATGCTGATGGTGTTGGTCAAAGAACTTGTACTGTATGGAAGAGTACAAAATGTGTGGTTTGGCCTGACTAGGAAAATAGGTGTACAGTCCCTGTACACTGAGAGATGTAGAATATGGATGTGATTGGGGAAGTGTTAGTAAGAGTGACCATCTTGTTTAACTTTCAGGAAAACACAGGTTGTTTAGAGTTGAGTGCATTACTCTCCTCTATGTTAGAAGTCTTTGGAACCTGGGATCCTGATACCAGCTGTCAGACGTGGTTGAACAGCAGAAAGTACAACAAAGATTCCTTCAGTCTGGGCAAGGGCTGAAGTGCAGTGGTTTCCAAAAAGCTTCTTTGTGTCTCAGTCCTGTCCCTGGGGTGCTGAGCCTTAGCGAGGAGGGTGGCCTGTTCTAGTGAGGCAGTGAGCTCTGCTGTGCCTCCAGTTCTTCTGGCCTCCTGGGGAAAAAATTCCCCAGGATTTTCTGAGCTTGGAAAGGGAAGGAATCACAATGTGATCTGAGTGTTTCTCTTTTATTTCACTGTGGCATTGTATTTCACTGAATCCAGCAATTAATTGTGATTGCCTGCATACAGGGAAATCCATGCTTTTGTCAGCTATTGGGAAGCGAGAAGTGCCCATCCCAGAGCACATTGACATCTACCACCTGACCCGAGAGATGCCTCCCAGTGACAAGACCCCTCTGCAGTGTGTGATGGAGGTGGATACAGAGAGGGCCATGCTGGAGCGAGAAGCAGAACGTTTAGCTCATGAAGACGGTAAAGCTTCTCCAAGTCCCAAGGGACATTTTCTCTATTTCTTTCCCTTCCAAAGGAAAACTGGGTTCCTTGGGGAAGTTTTCACATGTTGTGGTACCGGTTTCCCCCAGCTGCCCTGTACTAATGGGCACAGATGACATTTCTTTGGATGCATTATTTCATGTGGCATCTTGAAAGTTGTGTCCTGCTTGGATATGGAGGGGGCTAAGTAGGAGTAAAGCAGAGGGACTGTGAGGTTTCCCAGCTGTGCAGCTGAGAGCCTGAGCTGGCAGAGGTGCTGACGGCAGCCTCTCTTTCAGCGGAATGTGAGAAACTCTTGGAGTTATATGAACGCCTGGAGGAGCTGGATGCTGATAAGGCAGAAGCACGGGCCTCACGTATCCTTCACGGCTTGGGGTTCACACCAGCCATGCAGAGGAAGAAGCTGAAGGACTTTAGTGGTGGCTGGCGAATGAGGGTGGCCCTTGCCAGGTGAGGGGAATGTGTGCCGCAGATGGTTCTGAGAACTCCGAGCAGAGCTGAGAGACTTGGAGTTACCTACACTTACCTATGCTGTCATCTCCCCTGTCCTTGCAGAGCCCTCTTCATTCGGCCTTTCATGCTGCTGCTTGATGAGCCCACAAACCACCTTGACCTGGATGCCTGTGTGTGGTTGGAGGAAGAGCTGAAAACGTAAGCATGGAGGAGTTTGCTGCTTCTGTGGGTTGTGCTTTTCTGCTTGTCAGCATGTGAGCATGAACATCTTGTCAGCACGTAAGCAAGTTCTGCAGGAGTAACTATGGTTCTTGTGGGTGCCTAACTGTGTTGCAGTACCAGTGACACCTTCTGCTTGCTGCTATGGGAGCTTTTTGATGAAAGAGAAACAAATTCAATTCTTTGTCTCCCTGGCAGTGAAGAAATGAGAAATGCTGGTTTGTACCTTTGGGTTAAAGGTGCTTTCTTGAAAGCCAGGAGCAAGCCTTAGCAGCCTCTGTACCAGCATTGTGTACAGTACCAGTAGTGTGAGCTTTCCTGACCCAGCTCTCAGCTCATCTTCCTGCCCACCAATTCTCTGCTTTCACAGAATTATAGTATCTGAGTGTGTTGTTTCATCTTTTCCTCACCAGTGAGGTGACTGGTTTTTATAACAAAGGTAAAATGTTAAGGTGTAAGGCCAAAAGCTTAGGAACAGTTAGGAAGCTCAGGTTATGGGGTGTGCATTAAAAGAACTGTATTGTGAGAAGGGCTTTGCCTTCATAGAGATTTTTCCATCAGCTCTGTCAGTTGAGAGCCTTTTGCATCCTTGCTTTAGGAGTGTGGTGCTTTAGAAAAAAGCTTTGAACCTCTTGGGGAGGCTTTAACCCCTTGTACAGATTTGGAGCAGAGCTACATAACAGATGGGAGTCTGTACTTAGGGGAAAGTAAGCAGCAGATAGGTTGAAAATTCCTAGACATGTGATGCCAGTGGTGTGAGCTGCCTCAGTGGCACGAGTCACCTGCCACATAGGCAGCCAGCTCTGGGCTTTTTGTGATAACAGGCAAAGAGTATGGAATGGTACGGGGTGTTTTACTACTGTGAAAACTGCTGGCAGGATTTACTCACTGCAGTTGGTTGTAGCCGCTTTATTGCAGATTTCCCAGAGCATGCATATAAAGACTTTGCCACCGTGAGGGCCAGCAAACAGGATTTCTTTTCCTAATTTAGTCTCTAATACCTTACGTGGTGCCACAGGTTCAAGCGGATCCTCGTGCTGATCTCCCACTCCCAGGACTTCCTGAATGGTGTCTGCACCAATATCATCCACATGCACAACCGCAAACTGAAGTACTACACGGTGAGTAACCAGAGCCCCGTGTAACCAGCAGAAACAGGGGCTGCTCTCTGGGCACGTCTCATGTTCCATGCTCTCTCTCCAGGGAAATTATGATCAGTATGTAAAGACTCGCTTAGAACTAGAAGAAAATCAAATGAAGCGATTCCACTGGGAGCAAGATCAGATCGCTCATATGAAGGTACCTGCCTGGCTGCATGAGCACCCTCCGACCATTTTAGTGGGCATTCCTGCCCCTCCTCTACCTTACCACTGTGGCTTCTGGCTAACTCTTGTTTTGCAGAATTACATTGCACGATTTGGCCATGGTAGTGCGAAGCTGGCCAGGCAAGCTCAGAGCAAGGAGAAGACCCTTCAAAAAATGATGGCTTCTGGCTTGACAGAGAGAGTTGTGAATGATAAGGTAGGATCAGACATGGGATTGCATCTAGAGATCTGGTTTCGAAACATGGACTGCAGGAGTAGAAGGGTATTCAGGAGACAGCAGGAATGGCTGACATCTGGTAGCAAGTACGAGATAGACTTCTTGATGCCAAGGATCCTGTAGTCAGCATGGAGTAATGCTGAACAGTGAGAAGAGGAGGAAGAGTTTTCTAGAGGAGGGAAGTGGAGGTGTCATATCAATAAGGTTATTTTGCAGATACAGAAATCAGAAAGGAATGCCTACGGCTCATAGGAGATCAGAGAGGATGCTCAGTGCAGCTTCTACTTGTGTAAGGAGTACAAACCCACATTTGTTTCAAAGGGAAAGAAAGAGGGGTTCGTTAGCCAGCAAGTGAGCTTGCAAGCAGCTCATCAGAATAAATCTGAGTGAGATGCAGGAATGGCTTATAAAAAGCCCCGATCTGGTGCCTTGGTCTACAGCTGATGTTGGTAGTGAGGCATCGTTGTGGTGGAATGACTGGGCTGTGCCATGTTCGGCGGTGTCTCACAGGTGAATATTCTGTGTTAACAGACTTTATCATTCTACTTTCCACCCTGTGGGAAAATTCCCCCTCCAGTCATCATGGTGCAGAATGTCAGCTTCAGATACACCAAGGATGGGGTGAGTATGGTGTATGCACACAGGGATCACTTGTATTCCTGCCTTGGTTGGGAGTGGGAGACTTGGCTGAACTTCCTGAAGGGGCTGCAGTATACAACTAATGGAGCAGAATTCTTGGCAGTGCTAATGGAGGGCCTGCTGGGGACAGAGCATTACAGGCGCAGCAGGGAGGTTCTGAAGGGTGCTGAAAAGGCGTAATGTTTCATGGTTTTTGTGGTTTACAGCCATGGATCTATAATAACTTGGAGTTTGGGATTGACCTGGATACTCGTGTAGCTCTTGTTGGACCCAATGGAGCTGGAAAGTCAACACTGCTGAAACTGCTTACAGGAGAGGTTTGCTCCTTACACTGTCTACCTTACCCTGGGCCTTTGCTTTTGGGATAGTCTTCAACAAAGTGTGCTTGTTTGCCAGAACACCCTGGTCAGGCCTTAGAAGTCCTATGTTGAAACATAGGGCTTTTTCTCTCATATTACCTGTTCAGACTGCCTCCCCGTGCCAGACTGGAGGTGACTGGATTCTGTATTTCTGGCATACTGCAAGAGGAGAGATTTCCTGATGAAATGACTGTATTTTCTCCTTCCAGCTGCTGCCCACAGATGGGATGATTCGCAAGCACTCGCATGTGAAGATCGGTAGATACCACCAGGTACTCTCTACAGCAGCCCCCAGGGACAGGGAATGCTGAGGAAAAAAGCTGTCAGGGATGAGGAACCTAGCCCCTCTAGTTCTGCTTCTCTGGCCTCTCCCTCTGCTGCATTTCTGTGTCTGGAGATGGGGGAAGGAACTGTTCTATGGAATGGTTTCCAGCTCGTGTGCTTACCTTGCAAAGAGGCTGGCTGTGGTCCTTCCTGTTCCATCTCCCACCTGCTCCGGTAGAGCTGGTTGCCTTGTATTTGGTGGTGGACCAGCCACCGTTCTGAAGCAGCATTCCTTTTCCAAACATGCAAATTGTTCCCTAATCGTAGTTCAGCACAGAGGCTATCCTGTGGGTGGGGTTATTGGCTCGTGTGTTCTGACTCTCACCTGGTACCACAGGCGTGCCGGGGGGTAGTGCTTAACGCCATGAAGTGGTTGGTCTGCATAGCCTGAAGCTGACTTTTCTTCTCTGTCAGCACTTGCAAGAGCAGTTGGACTTAGACCTCTCACCTCTGGAGTACATGCTGAAATGCTACCCAGAGATCAAGGAGAAGGAGGAGATGAGGAAAATTATTGGCAGATACGGTCTGACAGGGAAGCAGCAGGTAAGTATGAGCTGTTGAAGTTTTCTTTTTGTTCATTAGGGGAGTAGAGGTTCCGTGGTTTGTTACTCTACTGATACCTGACAGCGTGATACAGCACGGCACACCACAGCATCAAAATGCTCTTTCAGTCTCTGCCTTTGAAATTGGAGAAAAAAATAACAGTTCATGGGAGCTTCCTTTGGATCGAAGCAATGTGTGGGTTGGAAGGGATGATCTCCTCAGGCTCTGGGTGAAAACAAAGCAAGTTCTGGTATGGTGCTAGACCTGAGCATGTTTTAATTGTAATTTGAACTATTTTGCTTCTCTCTTATTTCTGAGATGGATACCAGGCAGAAGTGCTAGAAGATTCTCAGCCGTTTGTAGGGTCCACTTGGCTTGGACAAGAGGCTGGACTTGCCTCTAGTGCTCTTAAGTCCAAGCATGATATGCTCCTGTATGTGACATATCCTGTGTGTCAGTTGTCCACATCACTGCAGTTCAGCGTTGATTTTTACATTGGCTTTGCCCATTTCTCACTGCAGAAGTTGAGAGTAGTTTGATTGCTGTGTCAGTGAATACCAGTCCAACCAGTTAACTGTTTTTACACCTTTGGCACAAGCTGGGCCTTGCTGTGTTCCTTCAGAAGGAATTCCCTTCTTTCCCTGGGTGAGAGAAGGTTAGTGTAGGTATAAGGTTGGCTGGATATTTGTCTTCTTGTGTCATGGAACTGCTGGGAGCCCAAGGTGAGACCCAGGTGGTCTGGCTCAGGGTGGCAGGCTGTCAGGTCACTGCAGAGCTGCAAGCCATGTGTGTGTTGGGCAGGTGAGCCCCATCAGGAACCTCTCTGATGGGCAGAAGTGCCGTGTGTGCTTTGCCTGGCTGGCCTGGCAGAACCCTCACATGCTCTTCCTGGATGAGCCCACCAACCACCTGGACATAGAAACCATAGATGCACTGGCAGATGCTATCAATGAGTTTGAAGGAGGAATGATGCTTGTCAGCCATGACTTCAGACTCATCCAGCAGGTAAGGACAGTTGTCATAGCACCTTTCTAACATTCTAGTAATTAAAAAAAGGTATTTTCAACTGACTGGCTCTTACTCATCCTAAAAAGATGTGTGAGTAAAAAAATAATCAGGATTCCCTTACTGTTCATGTTAAGCAATTACTGAGCTAGCCCAGGAAAACATTAGGTTCCTAAAATAAAGTAAAAAACCACCACAAATGTCAAGTGCTGATCTGTCAGCTATAGCTTTGGCTGCAAGTTCAGGTATGATTTTATTTTTCACTATGATAGATCCAAGTATTTCAGGTCAAGAACTACTTTTGTTTCACTTACCAATTTAGCAGTAAAGGCTTTTCGTCTTAGTCCATGAACAAAATCAGAAATACTGAGGTGCCTAGGATGTTAGTTTCTGAAATATTTTATGAATTATGTAGAAAATACCAGGGAAGATGTTTCCCTATAGATACTTTTCTTTGGTAGTCTAATTGGGAAAGTTATAAAAATTTTCTTGCCAGACTTTGGAGAGTAGGTTTTAGTTAACTTTATCTTTTTGGTAAGATTATAAAATTCTGTACTGCACACCTCTCTCCTTCTCCGCCTCCTCTTCTTCCTGGTGTGTTTGCTCTCAGGTCGCACAGGAGATCTGGGTCTGTGAGAAGCAGACAATCACCAAGTGGCAGGGGGACATCCTTGCCTACAAGGAGCATCTCAAGTCGAAGCTGGTGGATGAGGACCCGCAGCTCACCAAGCGGACCCACAACGTGTGAGCTGAGGAGCCCTGCCCTGCTCCGTGGGCTGGCGGTGCTGCGGGAGCGGGACTGCTGCTCCCTCTGCCTGTGCTCTAGGATTGCTGCAATACTGCTTCCCCTCGACTTGCCTTGCACCTCTGTGTCTGGACAGAGCTGTTCTCTCCTGATCTGGCTACGTTTGGGCAACTGTTTCCTTATTTAGAGGATGTCCCATCTGAGCCGGGCCTTGGAATCTGTTGGCTTGGGGTCACCACAGGGGCTGTCAGGGTGTCCAGGCTGCAGTGACACACGAGTGAAGACCCAAGCCCAGCTTCTCCTGCCTTTCCTTCCCAATTTCTGCTTCAGTTTAGATACTTCACTTCAAACTCCTCTGGCCTTGGTTTGTTTTTAACTATTATTTAACAGTGTAATTAACAGATCTGCCCGATAATCCATCAGTCAATAAAGAGAGAAAAACAATCTTGTCTTGTTTTGTGAGCTATGGTCGTTGGGGTGTGCTGGAGGGAGTCAGCACACCCCTTTGAGTGAGATCAGCCCTTGCTGAATGTTCGGTTCCTCAGTCCAGTAAAAGCTGTGGCCAGAACTTGAGAGATGTGAAGTGGTGATAAGTGAGCTGTGGAGGCAGCGAGCAGCTCCTCACACCTGGGGCACGTCTGCTCAGCCAGACGGAACACTGCATTTTCAGAGTCACAGAACAAGCCACGGATGCTCCTGTTGTAGACAGGAACAGACACAACTTGAAAGTGTTCTCAAGATCAATGTTAGAGACGCAACAGAGACCTGCTGAACACCAGCGTGTGTTCTCACCAACACTGACTCAGGTGTGGCATTTTGCTTCACCTTGAATTGTCTAATAATGAGACTCAACAATGTAGGGATTTTGGACTATGAATTAGTTCCTTGGTCATTGCAGGTTTAACTAAAGACTAATCAACTGTAGTTTAACTTTTATTTTTGTTCTCAGTGACAGGTTATTGAAAGTTTGTGTTCAAACCTCACCCTGAGCCACAGAAGCTTGAATAAAATATATTTTTAATTCATTATCAAAACAAAGGGTACTAAAGAGAAAGGTAGGTGGCAAATTGGAACTAATAGCTCTTTTTGATCATGAGTCATTGTTTTAATTACTTCTGACACATGAGAGTGGCAGCAATGGTCATGGGAAAGGGTTCTGTAGCTCAGCAGCCCATCCAGCAGCACAAGTGGCTGGGTGTATGGAAGGACAGGACAAACGAAGGCGTTGTGCTCCCATGCAGTGCATTCTTTGGTGCCAACTGACTGGCTTTGGCTTTTTGAGTAGAGTATTCCCTTTTTTTCTTCTCCTGAGGGCCCATCCAAGTTGTGACTGCTGCTGTGGAAGCACTGAGTGTCGTGCATAGGACAAATGTCATAATAGAAACTGCTTCCAGTAGATCAAATAGGACCTTGAGGTTTTTCACTAGTTCTAGCAATGATCTGAGAAAAAAATAACATGTCTTCTGAGGAAATAATGCCAATTAGTGTAAGTGCTTCCAAGTTCTGCAGAAAGGTGTAGATGGCAGTAAATGTCACTTGCATGAACATCTCACAGTGGACGGCTCGGAAGTTACCAGGTGGAGAGAGGGAGTGAAAACACAGGGAAGTAAGTGATTGCTCAAAAGCCTGATGGGCCACAAGTCAAGTGATTAGAGATTGTTGCGCACCTGTTTGTGCACGTTTGTTCTGCTCTCTAGGTTGTAGGAAGTGTCGGTGAGTTGGAAAAGGTGAAGTAGCTCTGAGAATGGCGAGGTCAAAGAGTCCTGACTGAAGCTAGAGCTATTTGCCTGTCCTGTGCTTCTTTTCCTTACCAAAGGTTTGTCAACAATTGGTTTCACTGCATTTCAGGTTGGGGTAATAATTGCAGGATACAACACTGGCTTCTTTGGGAATGGCAAATGCTGGGAATGGCCAGGGAGCCCTGGGATGACAGCCAGCACGATCATGATGGGCAGTAGTTGGAGCATTGTGACTCACAGAGCTAAGAAGAGCACTGCTCCCTGTCTGCTGCTGCGAGGAGAGAGGAACTCCTCAGATGCAGACACATCTGATGTATAAACAAGAACCACAGATACACGTTTAAAGCAAAAACAGCTGTAGCTGCACTATGGGTCACAATAGGCCAGGACTTGTAAAATGTGATCTGTAAATGTGCTTTATCAACCTTAGTTTAACCTCGACTTGTTCTGTGGTAGCAGTTTGTTGGACTGTGCTGGAGCAGCTGTGGCAGATGTCCTGGACCACTGATCTCAGACAGCCACAAGCTGGGGCAGTGCCACTTCAAGCTATTTCAGCTGAGAATTTTCTGGTTTTGCAAAAAAGCAGAACTATCGATCATTTACAAGAATTGCTCCTTCATTGCTAGGATGGTCATTCTGTAAAATAAGTGACCCAGTGCCTGTACAGTCACAGTTGCCTGCTATCCAAAAGAAAGGTTGGCTCTAACACAGCCAGAAGTGGCAGGTGCAGATTTGTGGGATTTCCTTGTGTGTGCTGCAAGTAGATCCATACACCACAACACCAGCAGCGGGATGAGTCAGGCCCAGCACACAGCAGCCTCTAACACACGTGTACACCCTCTAACACATGCAGTCCGGGGAAGCAGATGGTAATTCTCCAAACCTGAGAGTTCAAAGCTGACTGCATTGCTCAGTGGATGAGCCTCCACCCCGGTGTGTGAAGGCTCCCTGTGCCTAATGCTGAGTGACCAGTTGCTGCACCTCCTTCAAGAGGCTCCCTTCCAACTGGAAGTTTTTTTAAGAAAAAGCAGCTGTGTGTTTATTGCTGTGTAACACTGTGTATCACAAACAGGGTGACAGCTCAGGAAGCATACAAGAGCCCCCTAGCTCCTTCAGCACCAGAGTCCTACCCTGTGTGCTGCAACCTGAGAGCGAGGTACCACAGCTCCCACTATGAAGAGGGAGGGTGGTGGAATGTCCCTCAGAGGGGCAGCCCTGTACTGCTCCTTGACAACACGCAGCCCCTAATGAAGCACTAGGGGTGATGTCCCCTGCTCCTCACTCCCAGTGTTAGTCACTCCTGTTTTGAGAGGATCCCACTGCCATATATCTTCATAAGCACATTCTCCTTCACAAATGTACTGACGTGGCCATTCCAGCCTGATCACTGATGCTTCAGTTTCTGGGCGCAAGAACCTCACTGTGGCACTGTCCTCCCCCTTGTCAGAGTGACAGTTATTTGAACTAGGGAAGGGTGATCAGGTGCTTCCCCGTGAGGACAGGCTGAGAATAACACAATTCAGTGAAATGCTGGGTGCTGCATAAGCAGTAGCAGAATCACTGACTGATGAGTAGGTCTCCCAAGCTCACTCTTAGGAAGATGTGGTTTACTCAGGATGTCCCAGCACAATATGTGTACCTGAGCAGGAGACTCCTCATGGCAGCACAGAGACGTCGGTGTTCCCCCACCAAACGAGCATACTGGCATCACCCCTGTATGAAACGCCTGTAGTGGCGAATGCTGAAAGGCTTCTTTTTCTCCC
The DNA here is from genome assembly GCA_013396955.1 of Regulus satrapa. Classification (NCBI taxonomy): domain Eukaryota; kingdom Metazoa; phylum Chordata; class Aves; order Passeriformes; family Regulidae; genus Regulus; species Regulus satrapa. Next base: position 101,335 of record VWZN01006774.1, read on the forward strand.
CAAAGCACAGAAAACTCTGTTGTTCATGCCTCTGCTTGTTGCCTACAGCCTGGGCCAAGATGGCCCTGAGACTTGTTTTGAGAACACCAGGAAAACATCCACAGATATTTACAGAAGGGTTGATCCCTCATGAGCCAGTAAGTAACTTCTTTGTTAGCCAATCTATGCATAGTACAGGACTCTGCTTTATCAGTATGCTCTGGATGTTTGGACAGACAGACATTGCCGTTTGCTTGCATGTATGCTGCTGCTTCTCTGCTTTTGCATGTAGATCTTTAAAAATCATCATCTTTAGCCTTCTGATTCATGGAGTCCATGTGGCTCTATTACCCCAATCACGGACCATTTCTGTTACATCTGCTGTTTTGCTGCACGTTTTTTTCTGGCTAAACCTAAATCCTGTGTCACATTTACCCTCACTAGTATAATCACTGGTTTCCAAGACAGATCAAATCCACACTTGGGGTGTCAGCCCTCCACTGCCCCCCTCCTGACATTCCAGGGCCTGCTGTGTGCCACAGGTGAGATCCCAAGAGCAGGCTGGGTAGCAGGGGAAATTTGGCTGGTAGGGTGTTTACAGTGCCATCGTTTCATCTCTGGACCAATGCTCCCTGCAGTTACTGGCGTTACCTGTTCCATAGCACACACGTGATTGCATTTGATTCTGGAGTACCTTGGGTATCCCAATTCACAGCCTTACCAAAGTAAGATCCCTCCCCTCACCAAACCCCTTTGGACCTGGGAATGGCTCTTCTGTGGTAATTCTGTCCCCTGGATATCAGATGCTTCTGCTCTTGCCCCTCTTTGCCCAAAAACAAAACAAACATTCAAATTTCTCAGATGTGAAAGTTTAGTTGAATTTGTCAATTTGTCAGCCTCTCACTGAATGCTTTTCATTCAGTGCAAAGTGGAATCATCAGCCACAGGTGTGAACTTGTCCAGCTGCTTGGGGGCTGCAACAGAGGCAGGTTATGAGGTTAGGGTCTGCTGCCTATGCTATATAACCAGCCCCACAACACTTACTCTGCTGGGTGCTCTGCTGGAGGTCAAGATGAGTTCAGAACCTCTGAAGAAACATGGTCATGCTTCTGCTTCTGGGGAGAAAAGATCTAAGAGGAAGCCCAAGAGAAAGGAAACATTTTCAGTCTACATTTACAAAGTACTGAAACAGGTGAGTAAATGTTTCTTTTCTGCTAGAAACTGCTTTGTACATAAAGTAACTTCTGCTTCTGGTGTACTAACATCATAAAGTGTAAGGAAGAAAAATCTGGGTTTCTAGAAAGGTGGTGTAAGAAAAGGAAGTGTAAGTGCAGCTACAGAAGAGCCCCAGCTGAAGCTTAGAAGAGCCCCAGCTTCAGCCCTTAGCTGAAGCTTTGTGGGGATGGAGTCTAGAAGTAGTAGAGATGGATCTAGAGCAGAAAGTGTTTCCTGGAGAGAAGCTGGTGCTTAGCTCTGCCTGAGGAAGTCATTTCATGGAAGCCTGTACAGTAGAAACAGCTGCTTCTGGCCTTGCGCGTAGGTTTCTGGTGATTTTTGGTGGGGAAATGAGAGCACTTTTGGCCATGAGTTTTCTAGGACACAGTTATCAGCGTGAGCCTGTAGATAGGACTTGGAGACTGGAGTATTTCCACCCCTCCCAGCCGTGTTTTTCACAGGGCTTGTGAGGAGGTTTCTGCCAGTGTGGTCCCAAAGCTCCTGTAGAGTCTATCTTGGGCTTAAAGCTGCCCATGATTTGAAACCCTTAGGGTGACAGCTACAGACACCTTTGGAGTTAGAGTGAGTCTGTTAGTTGGAGTCCGGGATGGAGAATGGGGCTCCCACTCCTTCCAGGGTGCTGGGTGTGTGAGCTGAGACAGTGCTCGGTTAATCTCTGGTAGGTGCACGCTGACCTCGCCATCTCCTCCAAGGCCATGAGCATCATGAGTTCCTTTGTCAACGACGTGTTGGAGTGCCTGGCGTGGAAGGTGTCGTGCCTGGCCCGGAACCGCCAGCGCTCCACCATCACCAGCCGTGCGGCTCCTGCTGCCCGGGGAGCTGGCCAAGCGCGCCGTCTCCGAGGGCACCGAGGCTGTCACCAAGTACACCACCAGCTAGTGACCAGCTGGGCCCTGGGAAACCTGCCTGGGCCCACCTCCTTCTCCTGCAGGAGTTGCTATTTGGTCTTACTCAACCGAAAAAGTAAAACCTTCTGTTTCCTTCCTGCAAATAAAAAAATTGCACAGAAACACAGGCCATGCCTTTAATTTTTGCATTGCAAATAGTGAGGCAGTTTAAACTGTGGCCATAGGGATTGTTTGGTAGGGCTGGAAGAACAGCTGCTGTTTGAAAACAACCACATGCAACTAGGAGCAGAAACCAAGGGGAAAGCTGGGATCATTATGGAAAGCATAGTGGGCTCTCTGCAGTTCTCCAAACCCCTTACTACGGCTTTTAGATTCCTGACTGCTTAAAAACTTCTGCTGCCTTTGACTTTCTTGCTGTTCTTCAACTGCTTCCTAACTGTGGTGGGTCTTTGTGCCCAAGTTACCAGTTTACACTGGTAAGAGTAGATGCTAAATCTCCCCGGCTCAACAGGATGAAGTTAGCGCTGGGTCAAGGGGTTTTCTAAAGTTCAAAACTCTGTTCAAAGCTGTTGTTTTTTTTTTTTTTGTTTTTTTGTTTTTTTGGTTTTTTTCTTTTTTTTTCTTTTTTTTTCTGGTGGGCTGTGGGTATGAGAGTTTTCCCTTGTTAGTTGCTTTTGTGCTTTGTTTTTATTGCTGTTGTTTGGTTTGGGGTTTTTTCTTATGGTGAAAACTCTTATTTTCTGGGAGAGGCAGAACCAAAGCAAAATGAGCTTCACCTACAGGAAAAATGAACTGTTTTCTTTGTAGATGCGGCCATCATCTCTACTTGCTTCCAGTGTTTTTAAAGAGCTTTGTCTTGCAGGGCTCTAAACTGTGCTAGCAGTTGCCAGGACAGTTAAGGACAGCAAAAACTTCGATATTTTGTAGATTTTGCAGCCCCTGTGGCAAATTAGGTACTTGCTTATAGAGGGTACTTAAAGTGGAAATGTTGCAGCCACCTCATAACAGCAGCAGGTGTGGGAAGGTCTCTGTCTTTGCTTGCTTAAATTCATCAGCTGCTCTTTAGTATCAGGCAAAGTTTGCCTGATATATAAAAAGTTTATATTACTTGCTTACCTACAAGCTCTTCTAATGAGCATCAAAGAGGGTGCCTCGTCTTCTAAAATAAATCAGGTTCTGCTCGCTGATGGAGGCAGTTCAAAACTTTAACTTACAAACCTTTCTCTTTGAGGAGGCAGTGGTGGAACATTCCTTTTCCTTTACTCGTTCAGTGCGGCTTTCTCCCCTCTCCAGCAGCTCTCCCCGCCGCGCTCTCTGAGGGATGCGGAGCACTGAGGAGCAGCCGGAGCTGCAGTTCTGTTCCTGCCCTGGAGATGGGTGTCTCTGCCTGCCTGATCTCCGAGCCGTTTCTGCGGCACGGGCAGGAGCATTTCTGCGCTGCCGGCTGGGAGCCGGCTGCCCGGGACCGGGCGCTTGCCCTGGGGCAGCGGCGCTGTGCGGACACGGCGCTGATGGATGCTGAGGGGAGAGGCTGTCACCTGCGGGTCTGACAGCGAGCATCGAGCGCCGGCGGGGCCCCAGGGCACAGCGTGGTTAGAGGTGCCGCTGCTTGGTTCTCCCGTGCTCCACTTCTGCCTCCTGCTTCGTGTCGCGCCGCCCTTTCCCCCCACCCCAACAAAGACTCCGATGGAGCTGGAGATTGGCCTCCCGTTCCTCTCGCTAGATCCTTGCATTTCCTCTGAGGTGTCACAGGCAGTGCAGATGCACCGAGCCTGAGGGGCAGAAGGAGGCGGCTGCTCTTGGAATGAGGGGGTTCTGCACTGAAAGTGCCCCCTTGTCCCTTTGGCGTTTACCGGGGGGGTGGGTTCATCTCTTGCCGTGCTGTTCATTCCCCCTCGGTGAGCCCCCTGGAGCTGCCCTGGGATGCCTGCACAGGATATACAGGCTTGTCTTGTCCTGAGGGTACACCCTGTGTTTAGCTGATGAGTTTTGATGAGGACCATGCCTCAGCTCTCCTGTTTTCAGACTGCCCTTGTGGCTCCAGTGAGATCTGGGTGAAGTTGCTTTTAGGCTCTGCTGCCCAGTGGGGACTCACAGGGCACTGGTCACCGTGAGAACAACTCAGATGTACTCAGGCTACACTAAAAGCAAAACTTGGAGCCTGTGCAGGCACTCTTCCAAAGTGTCTTGGGGCTGTGTTGGTCTGTGTGAGTCTCTGTGTCCAGGTCTGCCTGTGTCTTCACAAGTCTCACAGCAAGTCTTCAGTGCTGCAACACTGCAGCACTGTCATGCTGCATGTCCCTGGCCCCACATCTATATTCCAACTGATCTATGAATGTCTGTCTGTGGGCTAGAAACATTATTTTTTCTTTGTTCTTTCTTCAACCTCTCAAAAGGAGTACTATGGTGCCAAATGAGCATTCGTGAAAATATCACCATTGCCTGTGTTCTGTTTTCTGCTCTGTAAGAGAGCAATGGCTTTAGAGCATGTGTTCTTTCTCTCAGACAGAGGAAGACCAGGAGAGCATCCCTGGTGTGGAGCAGGTTAGAGGGGAGTGGCTTTTTGGGCAGTGGAGGCTGGCAGCAGTGTGCAGGCCTGTGTGTATCCTCCTTCCCACGTTGTGTCCCCTGGCAGCCGTGTTGCCAGGTGGCTGCTCCGGTGCCTCATTAGACACTGTTCCAAATAGCAGAGGCAGGAGCAGCTCAGCACACAGAGGAAAATGAGCTGGTGATGGATAGCCCTGGTGATGCCAAAGTTGTTAAGATATGAACCTCTGATGTACAGCTGGGCTTCCAGAAATGGCCTGTCATCCTCTCTGTGCTCAGCTGCTCCTCTGTGGGGATGGTGCTGGTCTGTGTCCCTTCCCTTCTCTGCTCACTCTGTGGCTCTCTGTTATCTGTGAGCGCTGGCAGCTTATGGTGGCCTTAGGATCCCTGTGTGGAGGAAAGGAGGGGGTGATGATCCAAGGTCAGGCAGGCACTCCCCCTTCAGCAGATGCACTGTTGTCTGTAGTTCTGTCATCCCTGATGTGGCCAGTGCTGTAATGGGACTGAGTGTCCACAGCACCCTTGGAACTGTCTCTATCTCTCTTCTTCCTAGCAAGGGTTGCTACAAATAGTTCATTTCCTTGTGTTTTTTCACTCTCTTAATGCTCTAGATTCTTGAACGTAACCAACAATAAAGCTGCTTTCTTCATCTCCCCTGCTCAGGATTGTGTTTGGGGGTGTGGGAGGTATTCAGACTAACTGAAAAAGTAAATCCTAGGTTGTAGCCATAATTTTCAGGGCTATATAGAGGGCCCTTGGAGGCCAGGAGTCAAGGCCAGGGTCAGGAGGCATCCTTGTCCTCTCCTCCATAGTCCTGCGTTACCTGAGGCCAGACTGGGGAGAAACAGAGACCTGCTGTCTGGTGAGGTGCTCCTCACATGGAGCCCGGGGCCTGACTCACAGTGCCCCTGGTGCCTGGAAGCTGCTCTGGGGCTGGGGGTCACTGGGATGGGGACAGAAGGCGTTCTTTTGCTTAAGTTCTCACATAAGAAATGTGCATCGGTGGGGGCTCAAGACAGGTACCAGTGGTGCCCTGTTTGGCCTCCAAGGAAGAGGAGGAGGATGCTCCTGTGTGGCCCCATACAGGGTGTGGGGCTGGAGAAGAGGATGACATGGGCAGAGTGGCCCCATGAGGAATGGCTGCTGCAGGCCACACGCCGTTTTCCCATTAGTGAGTGTTTAGTTCAGCGTTTTAAATAATTGTGTCCTCGGAATGATATTTAAAATCCATTTGGGAGGCAATGAGGCGGGAAAGTGCCTGTGCCATTGTGATGACGCTGCGCAGGCCGTGCCACACATGCATATTACAAACTCGTTACAGGCTCGTTTCCAGGATGCTGCTCCCTCCCCACACAACCTCGTTCTGAGGCTCTGAATGCATCTCCCCCCCCATGGCTGCAGTGCTTGGCCCTATGGAGACATTTATTTGACACGATAGACATGGTGTCCTCTGGGGTGAGAGATCAGACACAGCCAGGTCATGGCAGCTGGGTGCTGTCTGTGGGAACAGAGAGGTGTTTCGGGCATGCCCGGTGATAGAACTGTTGTTCTGGAGTCCTGAACAGTGAGTTCAGGTGATCTGTGGTCACTTTCTCACCAGCCCTTGGACTTGTCACTGCAGGTTCCTGATCCTGAAGCCCCAGGGCTTTCGGCTGCTGTGCTCTGGGCACTGTTGGAGGAGTTGGATCTGCTATCCTAGGCTGGCTCCAAGGCTGAGGACAAGCCTGTGCCCCTGAATGTCCATGGGAGACGCACAGGCTGGAGAAACTAGGTATGAAGGAGCTGAAGGAGTGTCAGCAGTGGCTCTGTGGGTGCTGGTTAGTGGCTGGTTTGGAGGGCGGCCTTGCTGCTCTTTCTGTTTCTCTTCCTAGTTGGTGCAGTCAGGAATGTGCAGACCCAGGTCTGTGAAATGCTGAGTGTGAAGACACTGCCTGCCCTCAGCCAGCATGCAGGGGGTAATGGGGTGGGGGACACCTACAGCTGGGTTGTGCCTCTCAGGGGCCTTTTCTGGATGGCCTTGAGTGCACAAATAGTGCTGAGTGTGAGGAGTGAGTTTGGGTTTCTGTTCCCAAGCCCATAGCTGGGGGAGAATGGTTCCAGCATGAGTCATAAATACAGGCTGGAGATGAACTAGAAGTTCTCTGTTTCTGCTTTTCCTCATCTCTTAGGGAATCCAAACTTCCTGTACTCGAAGTTCCCCAAATCAGGGCTGTTGCTCAGAGCCCCTCACCTGGCTGGAGGAGACTCTGAAGCTTGAGTGTGGATTCCAGAGTGGAGCTGGAGATAGAGCCACTGCATCCTTCAGGAGAACAATTGCTCCCAGTCCAGCACCAGTGGGATGCTGCAGGTGCTCACTGGCACAGAGCATCTGTGCTGTGGCAATGGGAATGTCTGGCATCATCCCAGTCCTGGGACTGTTTCATGGACCCTCTTCAGCTTCAAGGTTCCTACATAACTATTTTCTCTGCTCTGGAAACAGCTGCTGAAAGGAGCACAGGCCAAGTCTGGTTCCCTGTTTGATCAGCACCTCCAGCCACACCGTAAATAACTCGATCATGATTTGGGACCAATGTGACAGGATAATCTGTGTTGTGCTTTTCTCGGGGCTTGCCTCTCTGCCTTTCTGTATCCTGCCCAGCCCTGTGGGCAGCCAGCCTTGCTGCCCTGGGGAAGGGGCTGATTCCCAGAGCTGTGTGTGGTACTTGTGAGGGTCTTTTGGTCCCTGCGGAGTTGCCCGGGGGGAAGAGCCCTGTCCTTACTCCTTCCTGGCTTCTGACATCAGGTCTGATCCAGGCCTTTCCCAAGCTCCCCCTCACCCACCTGCCTGCCTGACATGGTTGTCTCTACCTTGTTGTGCCTCTTTCTCAGTGGGAGCACCATGTGGAGCAGGGGCTCTTTGCAGAGCAAACAAGCAGAGTGTGATTCCAGGCTGCCTGCCACCCCTCTGGTGGTGACACCTAGCAGCTGAAAATAAGCTCTTGGAAGAAGGGGACGTGGTGATGAGGAGCTGCCAAGCCAGGCTATTTATATTAGGTGATTCAGGCTGGTGTCTGAGTCCAGCCAGATGCAGGGGAGCTGGAACCCAGGCACAACCTGCAAAGGACAAACTCTTGAACAAGTGGCTCTCTGCTGCAATAGCTCATTTACTGTGTGGCCCCGAGTTGTCAGGTTAGTTTCCTGAGATGGACTGCCCCTCCCCTCCCTGCTCTGCCGTGCAGTGTTTGCCGCCAGCTCAGTGGAAGAGCTCTCGTGGTGTGGGGTCCCAGCACAGCGAGCAAAGCCCGAGCCCAGATGCCTGGGGACACCAGCACAGCCGCCTGGAGCCACTGCAGTGCCGGGATCTGCTGGTCCAGAATGCACTCTTCACTGGAGACCTGGACATGGTGCAGAAGTATTTCACCAAGAGTGCAGCCATCAATCTCATCATCGAGACCAGGGGTGATGTGCTGCGCTGGACTAGCAGTAAACGTGGTGGGTATGAGGGACGGGGACACGGGGGGGGGATAGAAAATGCCCAGGATGGGGTCCAAAGATAGGGCTCAGGCACCTGAGAAAAATGTTGAAAGGAATTCCCAGTGATGGAAAAAGTGTGAGGGAAGAACAGCTTTAGTGTGAGGAAGGAAGTTTCCAAGTTCCATACAACAAGCAGTAGCAGGCTTGTGGAAGGTGACATGAGGCAGATCTACTGGGAAATAATGAGAATAGGGAAGAGTTGCTGGAGAAGCATATCCTCGGGACTGTCCTGTTAGAGACTGCGGGGATGGATGTGAAATACGTGAGGTGGGCAGTGTGCGTGGGTGAAAAGGCATCAGAACACTGTTCTGCTCCATGAGATAGATTTGACAAGAGGAGCAGAAATCCAGTCTGTGAGAAAGATAGTGGAAGCAAGCTTTCCTCAGTGACAAGAGGTAGGAGCTGATCATTCCTAGTGTTTCTTTCCACCTGTGTATCTCACTGTACTTTGTCTAGGCACATCCTCAGGCTACCACACATGCTTCCACAATCTCTGGTCCCTTTTACTTACCTTCTCATCAACATCATCTATGAGCTTCTCAGTGAGCAATGCAGCTGGTGTGTTCAAGGGAGCAGCCTGGATGTGCCCTTGCTCTTGCTGCTGTCATTAGTGATGTGGTGCAGGCAGACTCCCAGAATTTCAGAGTGTCAAGGGGGTGGGTAGGCCCTTAACTGTACCACCCTCCTCTACAGAAGGTTGGTGGTAAAATCACCATACCAGAATGGAAGAGTTCTTGATGAAGCTGCTTTCCCAGAGGAGCTGGCCAAGTGTCACTGGTGCTTAGTCAGACCTGACAGCATTTTGTGGGAATCCACTCCAGCAAGAGACAAATTGGGTGTGGGGACTTGCAGATGCACGTGCTGCTACTTGTGAGTGGTGAAGATTATTTACTGAGTTGCAAGACTTGTAGGACTCAGGTTTTGAATTGTTACAGTCTACTTAGGAATGAAATCACTATGGGTACTACCTTTTGTGTAACTGAGACCATTTGTCAATAAAATACTAATTGGGTGTTGCAGCTCCTGTCTTATGCTAGGCTGGCACACACTGCAGAAGCCAGTCTCTGCTTGTAAAGGTTTGTGCGCCAGTGAAAATGGAACAGACCACGTGAAACAACCTCATGCAGAAATTTCTCTAATAAACAAAGTTTGAAGAGACGAAAAACCCAACCAAACAAGATCATTCATCAAACACAGAGCAAAAATGTGCTGCCAAGTTTATCGGATAAGAATACAGAACAAAAACCAAAACAAACCTTCACGCTACCCGAAGCTTGTCTCTGTGTCTTGCTGGCCATCTAGGGACAGGTTCTTAGAACTGACTCAGTGACCTTAACTGTAGGTTCTAGTGACCTTTGTCTTTCCCAGATTCCCTTGTTGGTATTTTCAGGTGCCCAGAGGAAGTGTAAACTGTCTGGTGTCACTGAGACTTACACAGCTTTTGGCCTCCCTGGTGCACGACTGGGAATCTCAAGCTCTCATGGGATACCTGCTTATATCCTTAGGCAAATTGAGGGTCCCACCACATGAGAACATCTGTCAGGACTTCCCTCTCTTTATCCTTTGGCAGACTACGTTTTGGTTGGACAAGGTGAAGTCTACACACGCAGAGCAAACTGGTTACTGTCAGCACAGAACTTGCTCACTTATTTTCATTACTGAGGAGAGTAAAGGTCTCTCTTACCCTCTGGTCCTGGGTAGTTGTTGCTTGGTGGTCTATTGGGGTCACTTAACTGGTGTTTAGCTGCATGCTCTGAGCATGTGACACAAAATTGAACTGAACTCTATATGGCTTCTGTGCAGTTTGACCTGTTCTCTAGATCACACGGTGTGAACAGTATGTGCACAGTGCTAGTGCCACGGGAGCAAGGCATGCTCTTCTGTGACTGAGGTGGGCAGGCTGGCTGTGTGCAGCCAAGTGGAGCCAGAGGAAAATACCATCTCAGGTGACAGGACTGCAGTGAGCAACATGCCAGGGGAGTGTCTGAGGACTGAAAGAGAATGCTAAAGCTATGCAGTGGCTCTGTGCAAGGATGGATATCAAGAAAAAGGAGGAAGTGGGGAGGGCCTAGAGGATAATTGCCTTCAATTTTTCCCATCCTTGTACCTATTTCTAGCACTTCTTTGTCTTTGATTCAAAAGAGCTGTCCTGTAGCTTGTTTTAAAACTTTCCTAGTGCCAATGGCTCAGGTGTAACTGGTAAATGGGTATACAGTGCTGGAGATGCATGGAGCCAAGGGGTGAACAAAGGCATGGAGATATGTATGGAGCTGCTGGGGTCATGCTGTTGTGGTCTGAGCAGCACTGGGCAACACACTGAGTAGGCATTTCCCTGTTGTCTTCCTGATGTTCCATCCCTATTTCTACCCTTCAACTCCCCCCCTGCCCTTCCTGAGGGTTTTCCCTTTATAGCAGGGCATTTCAGAGGTACTGGAGCCTGAGGGGAGAGCCTTTATCAGCCTCTTGGCCCCAGCGTTTGGTCACGAGGTTTCCCAGAATAGAACAGCTGAGACTTGAGCTGCACCCAGCCTGAGCCAAAGAGAGGGGTGTGATGTGTTCCCCCTCCCTGTGGAACACCCTGGGCAGGCCCAAACACCAGGCTGCTGCTGGGGCTGTGCCTCAGAGCCCGGCTGGGTGCGCCAGCAAGCCCTGTCCTGGTCTCTGAGGAGGGTCTGGCTGGTTGTTATGGGCAGCGTCACAGGCGGAGGAGAGGAGAGCCAGGAGCCCATCCGCACGCGGCAGGCACATGGCCTTGCCCAGGTGTTCTGGCAGGCCCTGCTGGCTGGGGACCAGGGAACTGTAGCCGAGATTCTCAGAGACCCTCAGACCAACCTGAGCCCCAGTGCTGTGTTTGACACCAGCGACCTGGAAGAGTGGAAGAACTACCGCTTCAACCCCCGCGGGCTGAGTATGGGGGAGCAGAGGGCTCAGCCTGTGCGGGGAGCTGTGGGGCACGGCTCTTGCTGGGGTTCTGCGTTATGGGTGCTGCTGGGGTTGCAGAGGAATAGGAATGGTAGCGGCATGGGGATGTGGTCATGTTCTCCTGTGTTCCTTGTGGAAGGGGGTTCCTGTTTCTGAGGTTGCATCTGGGAGGCCTCGTCCCTCTCATAGGGATTGTCTAAATGCTTGGGAACTGCTCTGTGCAGCCTGCACTGCCAGCTCCCACTGCGGGTTGTGCCAGACTGTCACAACGTGAGTTAGGTCTTTGAGATGGTTCTGTTGAACCTGTCCCTGGAAAACACAGATGGCCACATACTGCCTCTGCAAGACAGAGCTGAGAGGATGTAGTGTGGAACACACCGTGCAGTCTGGGATGTCCTCCAGCTCCGTCTGGGTAGGCAGCAAGAAGCACAGTTTAAGGAGCTTTTTTTTCCTGTAGCATCTGCAGGCTGTTAGCCAGCAAACTGCACCAGCTCAGTGATGGTTTGTGCTAGGTCAGCATCTTTGAGAACTGGCACTTTCAGGACCTTGCTCTCTCCTAGACCCTAGGTGTCCATCTCTGTTGTAGCTTGTTGCCTGCACTCTGCTCAGGGCTTGGGTCCCCCGAGTGTGTGGCAGTTGGCTCTGACACCTCTCTACTGCCTGGTTCCTTTGTGTTTGTGGTGCTTGGTGCTGCCATCAGCCCTGCTCGTGCCCCAGACCCTGCATCCTCTGCACTCCTGACAAGAGAAGCCCCACGTTCCCCCCTGAGCCACAGGTGAAGGGCACATTGCCCAGAATGGCCTCTGCCATGGGCTGCTGCTCCCTGGAGCTCCCCGGCTGCAGGGCTGTGCGGCCCGAGTGCCTTCCAGGGATCTCTGCCTTTGGTGAGCCAGCCCAAACGCAGGGAAGGGACTTGAAGTCCCCTGAGGGGAAATACAAGTCATCACAAGTAGGATGAAGTACCTGCTTCTCAGGTATTTCAAGAAAAGGGCAGGTGTCTGTGGCCAGTGGCTGGATGCGGCTCCCTGACCTCTCTCTCCCTGCAGGACTGTGGTCGCTGAGCTACGAGCAGGAGCTCACCACGCCGCTGCACATCACGGCCAGCCGGGGCCACACGGCCTGCCTGCGGCTGCTGCTGCTCCGCGGGGCCGCCGTGGACCTGGCCCCGGGTGGGCGCACGGCGCTGCACGGGGCCTGCGCCGCTGCCCACGCCGACTGCGTGCGCCTGCTGCTCCGCGCCGGAGCCGACCCCGAGGCGCTCTCCGAGGATGGCTACAGGCCCCTGCACCTCTGCAGGAGCTCAGACTCCATCGAGTGAGTTCTGCTGGGGCAGCACAGCCAGCCTCCCTCCCCCTGGAGCCTGGCCCCATGTAGGAGGGGTCCCTCCTCATCCCTGATGGTGGCTGCAGAATGGGGGTGGTCTCGATGCCTGTTCCTGGAGCAGGTGGACTGAGGCCAAGCAGGTGACTGCAAGCCCGTGTCCTTAGCAGAGGCAGCTGAGGAGCCAGTGGTCACACTGTCATGTTCAGGGTGGTCCTGTGCAGATCCATCATGTATGCAAGCAGGCATCAGGTGCGACAACATTTTTAGAGGTCTGTGCGGAGTGACAGTATCTCTGCTCACCAGTCATCCTGGCTTGAACCACTGCTCCAGGGCACGAGGAGCAGGGATTTTTTGACTCTGGAGAAAAGCTGTGGGATGGTACAGATGTGGGGGCTGGGAGGCAGGATGAGAAGAGGAGATGACAATCAGTCACGAAGTCACCTTGGCCCCTACAGGTGTGTCCGGCAGCTGCTGCAGCATGGTGCCAGTGTGAACAGTCAGACGGAGGAGGAGAACGACACAGCTCTGCATGTGGCATCACGGCATGGCCTGGCAGAGCATGTCCAGCTGCTTCTGCACCACGGGGCTGAACTGGAGGTGAAGAACAAGGAGGGGCAAACGCCACTGAATGCTGCCTGTGCTCAGCGCCATCAGCCCCAGGACATGGACCGCTACTACCGGGTCTGCCAGCTGCTGGTGGAGAGCGGTGCCAGCATCAACGCTGCGGATCGGGACCGGCAGCACCCGCTTCACCTGGCCTGCAAGAACGCCAATGCTCGAATCGCAGAGTTACTGCTGGCCCAGGGAGCCAACGTCAACGTCATGAACTACGGCGGCAACACGGCCCTGCACAACATCCTGCAAGTAGCTGCCTACAAGCTGGAGCATCGCCCAGAGCTGGTGGTGCGAGCGCTGCTCAACCACGGAGCTGTCCGCATCTGGCCGGGCTCCCTGCTCAAGGTGGGGCTGCAGCGGCGCCGGGAGGGTGGTGGGAGGGCAGGGTTGGGAACATCAGGGCCCCAGTGGGCTCTCCTGGCACAGCAGGGCTTGTTCCATGGCAGCCTGATCGCTGTCCTGCCCTGCTCTGCCCAGGGCCTGGAAAGGGAGAACTGGCATTATTGGTATGGCAATCCCTGATGTTTTCTCCTGAGTTATTTTGCTGTAGGACTCTCCTGCTTCTGTCTGCTAAGCTGTGTGGACAGTACTCACCCAGTTTCTATAATTACTTGCTCTGGAAAGTGTTGGTCTTTTTCCTCAGGAGGTGTTTTTTTCTCAGGGGCATACACTCCAGCTCCTGCTGTCTCTGCAAGACACCAGCAGACAAAGGGTTAATTTCCTGTCTTAATTCCTGAGCAGTGCAATAATTACCCAGCCCGGAGATCAGCAGATTGCTCTCCCCTTTGGGAAAATACAGGAAAATCAACAATTAACACTAATTAATCTCCTATTAACGCCAGATAATGAGGATCACTGGTACAGCCAGAATAGACTCTGACAGCTACTGCTGGCCTGGGCCATGGGGAGTGGCAGCCTGGAGCCAGGGAAATCTGCCTCTGTGTGGCTTTGCCTGGGTGGGGCGTGCTCCAAAGGCTGCGCTGTTGCCAGGTACATGGATTGGTGCCAATGTGGGACACGCCAGAGGTGGTGTACAAATACCTGTGAAGTTTTCTACGGCCCTGTGCCACCTTTGACATGGGCACAGCACTGCTTTAGATACAGGCACAGATGTCTCTGCAGCCCTGCACCAAACAGGCACAATCTGGCGTCCCTGAGACCCTGGTGTGGCCCTCAACAGAGGCAGAGAGTGCTGTGCTCTGGCTGATCACCAAATGAGTGCCAGTCCCTGCCCTGGAATGGCTCATGCTCTAACTACCAAAATGTGAGGTAAGGAGCCTAGGGTCAAGCAGATTGTTGGTGCTTATGAGCTACTTTCAGCAGTGAGGCTGATGAAGATCATCACCCCAGCCATGTGCGATGATCCCTCTGTCTGAGGAGAAGCTGTGGGGACCTGGCTGTGCTGAAGGCAGCTGTGCTGGGCATGTTGAGTGGTGGCTCAGCCTTCCTCTTTGCAAGAGGGGATGCTCTGATGCTTCATATCTACAATGTGTTTTCTCTCCTGGGACAGCATGAAGGAAGGACAGGGAGTTACCAGATTAACCATATCTGGATCAAACAGTGCTTCAGGAGGTGACAGTGGGCCTTGCAGGATCTTGCCCAATGATAGTGATCACCTGCTCTCGATGCCTTAAATTTGATTTTTGTGTTCCCCAGATTCCTCCCTGCCTCAGTGTGGGGCTCTGCCCTTCCCACGGAGCGGCAGCTCCTGAGCTCTCCCCACAGCTCAGGCACAGCCCCCAGCCCTTCTCCAGCCCCAGAGCCCAGCACACGCTGCAGCTCCAGCCCAAAAAGTGCAAACAGCAGCGAAGGGAGGGGGGAGAGAACCTGGGAGGAGGGGACTGCAGCACCTGGGGCTGGACACGGACACTGAACCCAACGTGGAAATGGAGCAGGACTTTAAAAGGGTGAAAACGTGGGACCTGTCGTCCATCTCGGGTGTAGCCTCAGCCAGGCTTGCGCTGCCCAAGGTGCATCCTGTGAAGGCCTTTGAATAAATCCCTGCTTTATTCCTTGAACACTGTCCAGCCTCTGTTCCAGGCATCACTCTCTCCTTGGCCAGGTGCTGCGGTACTGCCACAGCTGCCCGCGTGCCATCGAGGCCCTGGTGAACAGCTACACCCACGTGCGCGTCTCCGAGGACTGGGTGGCAGCAGTTCCAGAGGAGGTTGTACAGGTAAGGGAATAAATGCCTACTGCTGGCTAACAAACAAAGGCATGTACAGCCTCTGATGAGTTGCTGGGGCATCTGGGGCTGGCCTTGTGGGGTAGCAGGACACAGGGATGGTGCTGCTGGGGACAGGGAGGATGCTCCATGGTGAGGCAGGTGGATGTCTGGTTCTACCTCTGGTTCCAGGATGATATCTCCAGCTTTGCATGCCTCTGGTCCTTTCTTCTCTCTGTAGAAATATCCATGTTTCTACCAGTCACTTTTCTCCCTGGGGCACAGACCTCGCTCCTTGCAGCACCTGGCCCGCTGCACTCTCAGGACCTTCCTGGAGGGCCGGCTGCTCCTGGTCCTGTCCCAGCTACATCTGCCAAGAGCTCTGCACCAGTTCCTGCTGCTCGGCTTTGAGGACATTCTCTACTAAGGGTGACAGTTCCAGTCCTGCTGTGCCTTTCTGTGCAGGTGTTCCCTTCCTGGCAATGCACTCTGTGCTTTCCCAGCTGTCCCCTTCCCCTCACCCCACTCTCGCCCAGCCACACCAACCCCCTGTGCCAAGCCTGTTGCTGTGTCCTGGTCCCAACCAGCCTTGTTCTCTGCATCATGCACCTGCTTTGGAGCATTCTCTTAGTCCATATTAATCGGGACAGGCTCCAGACCTACAAAAAGAGGTATGGGAATCAGGGCATTTTGTGGGACAAGGAGCAAACACCCTGCATGGATCAGAGGCTTAGTAGTAGGATATCAGTTTCCCTATCCCAAATCCAAATACTCTAGCCTGTATTAGGCAGCTCTGGTGCCCTGGATGATTGTAGTGGTCCTCCCTTTAATCAGTTGCTTAGTCTGTACCCAAACGTGTTTGGAATAAATCCTATTCTTTATACCTACCTAAGTATTACTTCTACATTTCTTTGAAAACTGTCCTGACAGAGCTCAGCTGATATGCCATGGGTGGTGGCATATGCACTCAGACCTGTGCACCCACCTGCTTTTCAGAGGGAAACGGAGAGAGGAGTTCATGTGGTACAGGTGCACACAAGGTGCCTGGAAAGCACCTGTGCATGCCTTTGTGTAGGGACTATTGCAGTATGGAGATGGTATATCTCAGGAAGGTTTAACTTTGTGCTTTATGACATACAGGGGCAGAGGTGAGGTGTTGGCTTGAGGTCACCACAATGACTTGCAAAGCTGGAATGAAGTTTTTAAAATACATGGATGAGGGCTTGCCCTCCCACCATGGACCAGTAGTGCATTTCCCTTGCACAAGTGTAGGGATGGAGGCTGAAATTGTCTCCTCCCTGCTGCCTGAATTGGCTTGTCTGCTCAGGTGATCTGCCTCTGTGATCAGGGCCAGTGATCTTGTTCCCAAAGTTTCATCACCACTTTAGAGAGTTCATTTTTAGGCAGATGACGTCCATGAGTGAAGGAGGAACAGCAACAAGGTCTGTCCTTTTTGGTGGCAGCACAATCTGGTATTGCCTTAGCCTGACCCGGTGTCCTGGTCTGAGGGCAGCCTGGGTAGCAGCACACCTACACAGGTGTAGCCTCCTTCTCTCCAACCTTGTCCCTATGCTCGCAGTAACTTCTGCCCAGTAATGTGTGCTCAGCCATAATAATATCTCCTTAAAACAGGGAAGGGTTTAATTTAGTAGTTTGCTTTATTTTGTGGTTGTTACTTGTGACTGTTAAGCTTATAGCTGTTTCCTCTGCCTTGCTGGTTGCTTTTGCCAGTTCTAAGGCTGCTCTGCACTGGCTGATGAAGGCAGCTCCAGCTCTTCTAGTGGCAAGAGGTGAACCTCCAGGGTCTGGTTTCTGCAAATGCAGGAACAGATGGAGCTCTGGCACATCCTAGTCCTCCCTGGACCAAAGGTGTTGTGGCCCAGACAGGCACCTGCTGCAAAAAAGGACCCCTGGTGGGGCTGCAGGGACATTTTCAGGGTCCCTATCAGAACCACCACGTTTGCAGACAGAGCATCCTAGTGCATCTGGGAGGGCTGAGGTCAGGTGAGTGGCTGAGAGGAACTAGCCAATCCTGGTCACACATCTTCATAAACTGATTTTTGTCTGTGCTCCTTCCAAAATTGAAAGGGCACAAGTTCATTATGCATAAGGACTGGGTAGCTGTTTTCAAGGAATACGAGGCTGGTAGGAAAAAGGGAGAACCATTGACAGCATGTCCAAGGCAGCTGGTGGGGGAAAAACAAAACCAAATCAAACCAATCCACCAGAAAATCTTCTGGGAACTCCAGCCGTTTGGCAAACGGAAGCAATCAGAAACGTTCAAGCTAAGATGCAGGCTGACTGCAAACGTTCTGACTTCAACTCAGTTATGCTAGTTGATTAGCAATTGATTTTCAAAAACATTTGCAAGAACAGATTTCAAAAGATTTAATTTTCCAGAGCACATTCTGGCAATTTAATAAGCTTTGCTATTTTCTCAGGTTTCTGAAGGGGAAATTCCTAATGCAGCATTGGATGTACTGGTGGGGACAGTTCTGCCAGGGAAATTTAACCCTCCTGAAGGGGAGGGCTGTGGTTTCCACTGAGAACACCGAATGTGGGGCACGTGGTTCTGGTGTGTTTTTGTCAGCTGCTGCAGGCACAGGCAGCTGCTGGCCACTTCTGTGTCCCAGGTTTGCTGGGAATGTCTCCTGGGCACAGGCTGGTGCTCCTGCTCCAGCATCCACCCAGGTTTGTCAGCAGAGCAGTCGTGGCAAGAGGCACCTCCAGGAGTGGCTGAAGGGATGTGAGTCCCTGTTGCATTCTGAGTGCAGCCTTTGGGTGCTCTGGGAAAGAGTTGTACCAGTTCTAGACAGAAGTTTCCATCCCAGCTGCAGCCACAGGATCCTGCTTTGACCCTCCCTGTGCAGCCGAAGCCCTGCCCATGCCTGGTATCTCCTTCTGACAGACAAGCAGCACTCTCTGCAGGCTTCCCAGCCTCAAGCACCTGCTTGACTCTCACTCGATTTTTCCTGTTCCTCAGTAAAGAGCATGAGAGGCCATAATGGGGTTAACCGTGAGGTACTTGCAGGCAAAGCGAGTAGAGAAAAGCTCTTTCCCAGCATGTCTGTCCCCACCCTGAGCTGTAACCTGCTTCTTAGATAGCTTTGAGTCAAAAAGGCATTGTGGTATTTTTTGGTGGAGATTTTTTTTCCCTGCCATAAATTTGACCAGTCACTTTTTGTACCTTTGTATATTTGAGTGTTCTGATGCCTTTGTGGCAAGGAGAGAAGAATTGCACAGATCATCTCCCTCTATTTATCTTTCTGCTGTCACTATTGTGTTTCATTTGATGCCATGTTGGGAATAACTGGGCAACAATTGTCCATTTCTCTTCATTATATAATTAAAACCATACAAATCTGTGCTATTTCTCTCCTTATTTGGGCTGGAATTGTGTTCAGCTGTGCTGTTTCTGTGTGGAAGCTGTCACCCAGCCCTGACTCCACACACAGGGTTTCCCTGAGCCTTTGCTTGTTGCAGTGCATCCCTGGAGATGGAGGGAAGACAGTGATTGTGTGAGGGTTGTTCTGTTGTGGACTTGAGATCCACACAGACTCTCAGGAGCCCTGGATTCATGTTTGATGTGAGCTGACCTGTTGTGCAGCCCTGCAGTCAGTGTGGCCTGTGCTCCCAGGGCAGATGTTGCGGCCTCTGATGTTCTTCAGACTGATTACATCCATGATGCTGTCCCTGACTTAAAGTGAAGCCCCAATCTTCTTATTTATATATTGCACCTTATACTTCAATGTAACCAACCAGGCTGTCCATGAACCTGGTGTTTCCAGCAACCCAGATCAGGTTGTCTTGAGCAAGTGCCACCTGTTACTTTTACCATCCCAACAATTCCTTTTTATCCATTCAGATAATTTTATCAGCAATTGTTTTTTGTTTCTCCTTGTTTGCTAATAGCATATATCATTGATCTGTGAAAAGAATAGCTAGAAGTACACCTGTGAAATGGCTGTGGAAGATAAGCCTCCTCAAGCCAAAGTACCAAGTTCTTTTGGATCTGTTAATACTGAGGACACTAACTGCAGCATACAGCTAATTTTTCTTGTTAGAATGCCATGTAGAACTTAGTCAAATGACTTACAGGTTTCTAAGCATGGCCCATCTCTCTCATTAGCTCTATCAAACTTGTAGGCTTATAAAAAGTTACATAAAGTAATTTGAAATTACCTCTTTCAAATTACATTAAATTGGGTTCTAGTTTTTACTAACTTCCCAGGACATCCTTTGACTGCTTGTCTGTGATTGCATGGGAGGTATGTTGAACTAACTGCTGTGTAGCTTCTTGGATATCCATGTGAACACATTTAAATACTGACAAGACATTGGTATTTTTCCCCCTAGTAATCTTAAGTTCCCCAGTGTGCCATGATTTGTTATAAAGAAAAAAATAAATGGTTCAGTGAACTCATTAGCCAATTAAATACTCTTGGATGTAAACTCTTCTCCTGCACATTATAAAAATTGTTACTTACACAGTTTAGCATCTTCCTTAATTACTGATGGAATAGAAAGTATTTCATTACCACTGTAAAATATGAATATTGCACATAGTTGCTTCAAATGCAGAGCAGAGATATTTACTGAGTTATTGGTTTTCATTATGCAGAACGTGTGCTGCACACAGACACCTGGGGCAGGTGCCCAGTCTGCAGGTCCCTGGTTTCTCTGCTCAGGGGCGTGGGGCTCTGGGGTGGATGTTCCAGAAGGTTTGAGCGAGCAGAGGGGTTCAGAGCTGCACCATGAGTGGGTGATGGGCTGCAGAGATCAGGGGGTTGGACACACCAAGGCTGCTCCTCGGAGTCCTGTGTGCAGGGTGGGTGGGTGCCTGTTCTCCAGTTCAGGGTTTGCAAGGCAGGAGGGGCTGAGAGCCCCTCCCAGAGAGTGCCCGGGACCCTTCATTGACACCCACTGCTGGACCCTACTGTGCCTTCTTGCTCAGCCTCCCTGCAGGGTTCTTTCAGCTCTGCCAGGCCTTCCGAGAGGCACTTGGAGGCAAAACCAGACCCAGCGGGTGAAAGTTGAAGCTGGGCAAACACATATTAGAAACGAGACATTTTAAATAGCAAGGGGAATTAATCTTCTAGTTAGTTGCATCTTAGAACAGGTTATCATGGTGGATGTAGATCTCTTATCTCAGGGGTTATTTTAAAAATACATGGGGATCTGCCCTAGCCCAAACCAGGGTTCATCTGCATGGTGCTCAGTCCAGTCCGAAAGAGATCAGGCTCATTAATTACAGACCAGTGAATCTTCAGCGGGCTGCCACAAGCTGCTGTCACCACTGAGACTGTGTTTGGCCCCAGGATTACAAGTTCCAGTTTCCCTTCCCAGCACTGCTAAGCCCACTCACACCTCATTGACGGCTCTGACTTAAGTGGATTTTCCTTCTTTTTGACCCACTGGTCTGTACTGGTTCCATCAGTATCCTTGCTCTGAATGTGCTTCCTGCCGTGGTTTCTGAGAAAGACATTCTGAAATAAATGGGGATGCTGCTTTTATTAAGTTATTTAAATATTTGCCATTACACCACTTCTCTCACAAGCGTTAGCTCTGACACCTCGGCTGTTTGGCAATGTTTGGCTCGGGTGGGATGGACAGCGGCCAAGAGCTCCGAAGGGCTGGATGTGACCCACCAAGGCAAACCCCATCGTGTCCCAGCACAGGAGCACCTCACCTGGCCGTGATCCCCCCTCAGGAGGCACTGCAAGGTGCCCTGGCATGGGGCAGTAGGAGCCTCAGCGTCCACCCCAAGCTGTGACACCCCGAGCAGAGCTCTGCTGGGCTCCTGCTGGAGGCCGGCTTGTCCTGGTAGCAGCTCTCCCGCTGCCTGGGGCTTCTGGCCTTTCCTTGAGAGGAGCACGGCTCCAAATACTTCCTGCACTTCTGTTTCCATGCAGCGGTGCTGCAGCCGATGCTGATGCTCCTGAGTCCCGGGGAGCAGAGCCCTTGGCCCACGGTGCTCTTTGGGCCCTGCTCTGCTCTCCGGCTCATTGCCACAGCCAGCAGTGCCACCTGCAGCTGCTCACCAGGGGTAGGTGCTTCAGGTCCCTCAATGAAGCACCAGCAAAGGTATCAACAGAAGCAGGTTTGGAATAACTCTGCAGTGGTAGCAGCAGACCGCAAGGATGGTCAGAAGACAAGGAAATGACCAACAAAAGCTGCCTCAAGCCCCTGGAGCTGGAGAAACCCGAGCAGTAACAAAATAACAGGATCTTAACATGGAAAATTACCTGAGCACCTCTCCTATGAGGAAAAGCTGAGGGAGCTGGAACTTTTCAGCCTGGAGAAGGGAAAAGTGCCAGGGGATCTCATCAGTGTGGATAAATACCTGAGGGTACAAGACAAGAGCATCAGGCTGCTCTCAGTGGTGCCTTTGACTGGACTGAGCTCCCAGCAGAAGAAACGATGCTTATGTGCCAGCCTGCATTGTGCATAGTGTTGCATAACCCATTTTTCTCTGAATCCTGCATCCTGCACTCTGAGAACACCAGCTCTGCTTATAGGCTCTCACAGAGCCATGAGATGTATTTCTATATAGCAACCTGGATGTCTTCTGAATGAAAGGTTCTGGAGTGCCACGCTCCCATGGCAGAGCAGTGTCCCAGGAGAGAGCTGCTCCCAGGCCAAACATGCAAGAGGTACCAGTCCTGTGCCTTAGAAGCCCCATAAATTATCTGAATAATATGGATAACATCGCTCTCCCTGAGCAGGATCCAAACACAGAAGGGAGGGAGGGCTTAGCTCCCCTAAGCAGAACAATCCTCAAATAAATATGTGGAAGGAATATGTGAACCCTGTCCAGGACTACAGAAACAAACATTTCCAGTCTGAGATCTTGTCAACAGCAAACCCATGCCCCTGGGAATGCTCTTGCTTCCGTTACTGAGGATCCTGGATTCTCACTGCTCTAGCTATGGCTCTGCCAAGTCCCACTCTGAGGTACCTTCCCTGGGCATGAACACGCAGACAGGTTTCACTGTCAGAAGCTGAAGACTGGAGTTACTGGGGGAGCTCTGTAGTCAGGGAGAGCCTGTGGAACCATGTCTGCAGAGGCCTCCTGGGTGCCCCATCAGCTGTTGCCCAGCTCAGGCAGTGTGTGGCTGCAGAGCCCGGTGGACGATGCCATGGACACATCCAGTGGCAGAATCTGGGCCTGGCAGGAGCCCAGCTTTGGCCAAACAACATCATGGCCACAGCCAGCCTGTTCTCTAAACTTCCCAAACTTTGAGTAAATAATTTTACAATGTTACTCTTGCTTTTAATATGTTTAGCAGCTATATTGCAGGAATGCCTAGAGGCTGTGACTAGATTTAGTCCTGTTGTGCTAGATTCCGTGCAGAGATAGTAAGTGGAGCAGGTAGAGGCATAAAGTTAAGACTGCATAGCAGTTTCCATTAGGAAGACCTGCTTTCATTTCCCAGTCTGTCGTTACACTTTTAACTGTTGCAGCTGTGGTTACTGTGCTGTGTTACTCAGAACTTTACCCATTACAGATACAGCAAAAATTAATTGGCCTGTATTTGGCCAACAGCTGGTACATCAGGAATACACTCCAGACTCTCCATCTCAGAGAGGAGAGCTGGCCTGGGTGGTTCTTTTTCTGCCCAGTAGCACGAGATCAAATTTTCCTTAATTAACAGCCTCTGAAGATCCCACTTTGCCTGTTCCAAACAAGGACATTTTTAGAGAGTGGATTTCTCCCAGGATCCTCTGTGCTGACCAGACAGGTCATGCACCATCTTCAGTTCAGACCCTGTGTGCTAAGTGCAAGTGAGCAGGACACTTCCCAGCCTTTCCTACTGACTCCAGAAAAGCAGGCAAACGTTGCATCTTCAAATCTGCAGCAAGGAATGGAGAGGAGGAAGAGGAGGAGGAGGAGGAAGAAGCTTGAGCAGTTCTAATGCAGAAAACAGAGAAGAGAGGTGGTAAGCCAAGGCAGACTGAAGATGCAGGAGATAGGCCAGGCTGGTCTGGTTGCTGAAGGCGCTGCTTGCAGAGACTAAACTTGAATTCAGCACTCAGGGCCCAGCTTGGTGAGACTCAGAACCACCTGCTGAGAGTGCAAAACATGAGCCATGACACAGTGACCTCAAATCAGGAGGGAGCATGTGTCCTCCTGAGACTCTTTTAACTCGGTGTCTGATAATGTACCTTGCAAGGTCCTGAGAGATCTCCATCAACAGCTGTGAGTGTAATGAGACCAGGGGATTTACAGATTGCACACACAATCAGTATTTCTGCTGTACCTGGCGTGTTGGACAGTCCATCTTCAGGCACATTAAGGAAACACACCGGCTCCTTTAGAGGGAGGGGTGAAGCCCTTCAAACAGGAATCGAGGGGCTTTCTGCAGAGGTGTGTGGAGAGGGAAAGATGCCCAGGGAGCATCTGAGCAGCGGAGGTCTGAGCCTCAAGTGGAAGCCATGGAAACTTCATTTCAGTAGGCAGCAAGAACCAGTGGAAGATTAGACAGAGATTACACAACTGAAATGGGGAAAGCCCATGGAAGTCCAGTGGGTTGGCATGCAGCCTGGACCCTCATTCCAAGTTGGCTCACCCTATGAGGATGGTGGATGTGGGAGCTCTGTCCCATTTGATGAACACGAGACTTCAGCAGCACAATCTTTGATTTATTATTCTTACAACCTTTTTTTTTTTCCCCCTGCACTCCACTCCTTTAACATATCCTTCTCTGAATCTTTGCTTTACTATTTGCACAAGTTTCTACCTCTGCTGTGGAGTCTCGTGGGACAAAGTAAACCAAAGTGGAGTAGATTGTTGGGGCCCTGAGTGCATTTCCCCCTCTTGGAGGTTTGGTTCTCCAGGGTCAGGGCCAACTCAGGATGCAGCCATCCGTCATCAGGTCTGCTCTGCTCACCTTCCTCAGGTGCTGTGGGAATGAACCCTAGTCAGTGAAGCCCCAGCCTTACTACAGCCTTTCCTGCCTGGCTTCCCTCCCCTCTGGAGACAGCCCTTCCTTGCTGCTCCTGGCCTGGAACAGACAGTGTTTGAAGGGAGAGGGGGGCTGCAGGTAATGCGAGTATGATCAGGAACCTTAATCTTGGAGACGCCAGCAGGGACTTGCAGAATGCAAGCTGCTGCTGTGCAGAGGGCAGCATTGAGCTTGTGCTGTCCTCAGGCAGGACCTGCTGCAGTGGGCACGGGCTGCCACCCTC
This sequence comes from Regulus satrapa, assembly GCA_013396955.1. Classification (NCBI taxonomy): domain Eukaryota; kingdom Metazoa; phylum Chordata; class Aves; order Passeriformes; family Regulidae; genus Regulus; species Regulus satrapa. The sequence continues at coordinate 125,671 of VWZN01006774.1, forward strand.
CCTCATGGGACACACAGTTCACCCCCAGCGAGCTCCGTTCCCCAGCAAGGTCACTAAAGAGAGCAGTTTCCTAATGCTCTCAAATAGCCTGCTAACCTGTCCGTAGGTGTGAGATGTGGGTTGGTTGCACAGAAAAGATTAATTGAACAAGTGATCACATTGTACTTGTTCAGGAGTCAGAAAGCTGCTTGCACAGCCTGGACATGGGCCCTTTTGAGTGCAATCTTGAAATCCTGTAACACGTGGATGTGCTTTCTCTTTCTCCATGGTATAAGGTGCTTTCATAGCAGGGAATGGACCCAAGTTATGTGCACTGAAGATGACTCCAGGCTGAGGGGTCCCTTGCCACAGACAGGTGGATGAGACAGGAGGAGAGCTGAGGCAAGCACAGACAGAACGTGGATGCTGACTGGCAGGTCTGGAGCTATGTCCCTTATTATAATATCACAACTGGTGTCTGTGGTGGGATTCATCCAAATGCTTGTCACTGCCATGTTCCTTCCCAGCATGGAATATGGGCACTAATCCTGGACCAGGGACCACGGCTAGTAAAGACTTGCAAAGATGAGCATCTCTCAGCAATCTGAGGGCAGAGTAGTGACAGGGATCCCCTATGCCAGGCCTGAGTTCCATGATTCAATATTTGAGCCTGGATGATTCTTTTACCATTGACTTCTCCACACCCTGACTTGGAGTAGGGCTGCTCTTGCTGTGGAGGGATAATTCTTTGGGACCACAAGGACATGCCACAGAAAAATGCAAAAAAGACATGAAATAAAGAGGAGGCTGCGTGGTGTCATATCGGGGCCCTAGGGATCCAGATTGTACCTGTTCAGCAGAAGAAGGCTAAGTACCCCATTTTCAGCACAGGAGGCCCATTTTGCCTAACTTAAATGCTCCACACAGGATCCATGTCCAGCTCCATGGCTAGGCTGTCATGTCCCACAGAAAACACACACTTCAAAGTGGGGTTCCAGACCTCTTCAGGGACAGAGCAGAAGGTGACGGTGGAGAAATCCGTGTTTATGCAGATATCAATGCCACAGGCAGCCCGGGTAGCTAAGCAGCCAGGGGCGCTGCATCCCTTGTCAAAGAGGGAATGCAGGCAGGAGCACACGGGGGACTTGAGAACAGGAATGCCCCTAGGTGAGAGCTGGAGGTCTGGAGTGTCACTGCGCCACTGAAGCTGCAGCTGGAATGAGCACAGACACGACTTCAGCTTGCATTTCTTGGCTTCCAAGCACTTTTTAAATCCGGATTTTTAGCCCTTCTTCTGAAGCAGAGCTTCAGATTGTCTGTTGCAGGTCTCATCAGCAGCTCTCTATAGACAGGACCGCCCAAACGCCTAGCAGAGGGCAGAGCCCTCTGGTTTAGCGTGGGGACTCCCCACAAGGGGCAGGCGATGTTCCTCCGGATACAGAGAGCCTAGCGGAGCCGCGCAGCTCTCGCCGCGGCTCGGGCGCTTTCGGCTGGCCCGGGTCTCGCCCGCTCGGCAGCTGGAGCGATGCGCACCGGGGCCGTCCCGGGGGACGGGTCCGGCACACCGAGTGCGGAGCGGGGCGAGCGGTGTCGGGGCCGCGGGGGAGCGGCAAGAGGGGGCACTTCAGGATACACAGAGCCCCCTCCCACCCTGACCCGAGTGCGTCTGCGGGAGACCCGCGGTCTTCCCGGCCCCGCGGCGCCCGAGCCCGCCGGT
>VWZN01006774.1:134196-188993 GCA_013396955.1 Regulus satrapa
GGCCGGGCCGGGCCCGCGCTGCCGCTGGCGCCCGCCCATGTATAGCTGTGATTTCAATAAATTATTTTCTATGGAATAAGACCACGTTCTTCCTCGCTGCAGGGACGGGGGTCCCGCGACCCCGGCCCGGCGCGGGCAGACAAGGAGAGCAGGGAAGGGAAAGGGATGGGAACAGGGACAGCGACAGGGACACGAGCACGGCAGGGACACGAGCCCACCCCGAGAGGCGGCCGCGGAGCCGGGGAGGGAGAAGGGGCGGGAGAAGGGGAGGCTCGGGGCGCTCCTGCCCCTCGGCCGGCGCCGGGGCTGTGGGAGCAGCAGCCGTGCCTTGCGGGCTCCGCTGCACCGCTGCTGTGCTGTGCCGCTGCGAGACCGGGAGGGAGAAGAGGAGCGGGGGCCGGGAAGCGGCCGGGCGCATCCCCCGGTCGGCCCTCCCGCCGGCGGAGCCGGGACCAGGAATGGTTGGGGTCATCTCATCCCCGGGAATGAGCGGGAATGTGTGCGCTGCTGCAGACTCCCTGCCCTGGCCCGGCACAGCCGGCTCCCTGGTGCTGAGGCCCCGGGACAGGAGCAACAGCAAAAGGGGCTCGCACAACCCGGCCAGCCACGCTGTGCTCCTGAGAGCTGTCGCATGGGATGCTGCTTCCAGCGCCAGCCATCTCAGATACTAAGCCCAGCCCCGGAGCCCCATGAAAACCCAGTTTGGCACAGGGCACAGCTGCATGCACATCTGTATGTCCAGCCAACAGCACAAGGGCCGTGTGGCTCCCTGGGTGTCCGTCCTGGCAAAACTCTGTCCTGGTTCGACGAACATCAGTGAGTCCACGGAGCAGGGGAGCTCCTGTGCCTGTGCTGTGGTAGCAACGCCCACTGCAATGCCACCAGAGGTTCCTGGAGAGGGGGAAGGCTCTCTCCCAGGTTTTGCTGGGGCACCAATTGCTCACCGGTTTGGCAGGGAGTTCGGGTCACAAATGGTCCAGCCGGGTGCTGTCACCTTCCCTGGGAGACACAACTTGGGAGAGCCAGAAACATCCCGGACAGCCAGAGCTGACTCCCCTCCCTGTGCGCCCTCCCTGATGCCATGGCAAGGGCTGGGCCACCTCTGCACTGCCTGGGCAGCCGTGCTCCCTGCCCATGTCCCTTCCCTCTTTGGCAGGTACATTCTGTTCACCTGGAGCGTGGGGTCCATGCTCAGCCTGCACAGCTGAGTCCTCCTGCAGTGCCCTGGAGCTTCAGAGCACTGCAGGGTGGCTGTCCCTGCCCCTTGGCTGTTGGGTCCTGTGTGGCCAACAGACACAGACACAGCTCACATGAGAGCAATCATTTGGACAAAGCTGTGCTTCTAGGTGTCCTTGGTGGGTGCTTCTTTCCACAGAAATATTTCCTGCAAGTCCTGAGAGAGTTCTGTGGGATCCATTCAGGAATTCTCAGCTTCTACTGTAGGACACCTGCCTCTGTCTCTGCACTACTGACCTGGAAACAAGAAAGTATCCTCAGGAAATGCCTGGCGTGGTGTTGATCACAGCATCTCCAGCATACACTTGTCCTGTTCAGGTAGCAAAACCTGCTGGCATTGCCTCTGGATCAAGGGAGTAAATGTCCTTTGGCAGCAGCCCCCAGTGCCCTGCTCTCAGGAAAACTCTCAGTTCCCTTTTCAACAGGCTGAGGTAGAGCTGCCTGCACCTGGGGTAGTGCTGAGGACCACTTCTCCGTCCTCAGGTGGGTGTTGGTCTGAGACTGACCTCAGCTGTGCTCCGTGGCTGCCAAGGGGACACAGCTGCTCGCAGCGACGGCAGCGCTCTGGCACATGAGCTGGTACTCACCTCTGTGGGAGGGCAGGGGCAGGAGAGAGCCACTCTGCAGCTGCACGCGGGGCTCTGCCACTACAAATGTGTCCACACGAGGGGTCTGTGCCACTGCAGCCGACCACAGCACAGCAGTGCACAGTAACCACAACGCTCCAGAAAGTGTCCACAGCTCCAGGGCTGGGCAGTGACCTTAAAAAAAGGTTTTATTTTATTTTAAGGAACTCCTTTTTTCCAAGAACTCTGTTATTCCCACTGTGCATTTCTAACTGACACTGGCTTGATATGTCCTGCCCCGGTGGCAGCCCTGGTTTGTCTGATGTGTCTTTAACTCATCTCCCCCCCAGTAGAGGCCATTTCCCACCCCAAATCCATGTGCAGAGCTCCCACTCCACTGCATGCCAGTCTGTGGACTGCTGCTGAGGTGCTCCAACACCTACAGGTTTTAGCTTCATGGAAGATTTTTGTTGTTGTTGTATTAGACCAATCCCAGTACACACTGCAACCCTAAAAACAGCAATGTTAAAATCCCCACAAATGCTGCAGAGATGCAGCTCTGTGTAGTGCTGTTGGAGGTGACAGACTCATGCTGTCACCAGCACTGCTGGAGAGAGCTGCAGAGCAGCAGAGGGTTCCTGACACGGAGAGGAGAAGAGCAGAGCTCCCTGTGAACCCTGAGCCTCTGGTACCTCCTGAACCGCAGAGGGCAAAGCACTGCAAAGTGAGCAGAGTGCACAGCACTGCCCACACTGCACAGTGCACAGCACTGCCCATATTGTACAGGGAGAACATTGCCCACACTGCACGGTGAGGACACTGCTCACAGTGCACGGTGCACAGCACTGCCCACACTGCACGGTGAGGACACTGCCCACACTGCATGGTGAGGACACTGCTCACAGTGCACGGTGCACAGCACTGCCCACACTGCACGGTGAGCACGGTGCACAGCACTGCCCACGCTGCCCAAAGCAGCTGTGGCCCCTCCTCAGCTGGGAGAGCTGTGGGGGCTGCCATGAGCTCTGGGCACTGGCTCAGACTGGGCTGGGTGGGAGAAGGAGGGCCACAATGAGAAACTGGGCAGTAAAAACAGACCCAGGGCAACGGAGCCATGAAGCTGGATGGGCCTTGGGAGGTCTCTGCTCCAACACCTGCTTGAAGCTCGTCCCGTTCAAGATGCTGAAAAACTCACCCATCTAACTTCCTGTACCTCCATGGATGGGCAGCCCCCCCTCTTTGGGCCCCTGTACCAGTGCCCAACCACCTTCCTATATGTCTTTTCACGTGCATCTATTTGGGATTTCCCATCCAGCAGCTTCTGGCTGTGTCCTGGAGGAGCTCCTGGGGAAGAATCCCCACACTTGCAGAGGTATACACATGTACGTGCGTGGGTACACACACACACGTGCACACAGAGTAAAAGGTAGATTCAGATGCAGACACACAGGGATAAATACATAGAGTGTGCATATACATGGACATGCATTTGTTTATATAAATATGTTTACACACAGACATATATACACATTCATATGAACACACACACACACACACACACACATACATTCATATGACCAAGACTTATTTTGCCCCAAGGAAGGAAATTTCAGCATTTACAAGGGAATTCTCCCTATCCAAACCAGTCCACTTGTTTACCTGGATGGTGGTTCTTAAAGAACTGGGAAAGGAGCAGGGATTGCATCCCACAGATCATTTATTTACTCAGCACAACAAAGCTGGTCCTCAGCATTCCCTGAAAAGGGGCTTGTATGAAGATGTGATGGCCCACAATATGGTGCTGGTGCTTTTCATTAGCCAGCAGCTCCAGGACTAGCTCAGGTGCAGGAGAGAAACAATGGGCAAGAGAGAAAAAATGTCCCTGGCACCTGGGAAGGGTCATGAGCTCCTCTGACCACTCCCCAACTCCTTTGCAGCCTGTGCCAGCCTGTCCTGTGTCCCCGTTGGCCAGACTGAAGCTCCCCTCTGGGGAGCTCTGCGGCTCCCTGTGCTGTGGGCATCTGCACGGCCCCACAGCCCTGATCCCCACAGCGTGCAGGTGTAGGGGAGTGTGTTGGGGCTGTCCCGTAGTGAGCACAGCCCCGGGGAGCTGGGGCACTGCCACACTGTGCCTTTTCCCCCAGAGGCAAGGCTGACTGGACACATGCAGGCCTAGCCCTGTGGCAGGGTCTCTGCTCTGGCCGCCTGTGCCTGTGATGCCAGCAGCCTCAGGGTGGGCAGTGCTGCCCCGTGCCCCACTGTGCCCACCTACAGATCTCCAGGAGGCTGTGCCTGCTCAGCTGGGGCTGCAAGAAGGCCCATGGGGCTTTGACCGCAAGTTGTACCCTGTAGGGCTTTTTCTGGCTGTGCCCAGGCTCTCTGGGAAGTGCTGCAAACCTGTGGTATGGCTGGTTTACCACTGGACAAACTCATGTGGATGTACTAATGGCACGAGGCTGCATCCCATGGCTCCTGTCCTGTGCACCCTCCTCCATCCCCCTGGCTCCAGCCTCAGGTCGATGGTGAGTGCTGCTGGCTGCCTGGGGCAGGGTCACTGCTGCTGTTCGGGGACACCTAACACAAGGACGGTGCCACTGCTGCTGCCCTGGCACGGTCCTCTGGTGTACAGCAGAGCAGAGGGTGGGTCTGTGCCCTCCCTGGCATCAGCCTGAACACAGACACCTGCCCCCAAAAACAGACACAGTGCCCCTAGACACAGACACAGCTCCTTGCCCTGAGCACAGACACAGCTCCTGCCCCAAACACACTGCTTCTCCTGAACGTGGAGTTCCTGCTTCGTTCAGCTTTGTCCTGGCCTGGGGCCACCTGAAGCCTCATTGGTCACTTTGGCAGCCAGATGTGCTCCAACACTGGATAATGCTGGGCTGGGGCAAGGCAGGACAGGGCACAAGTGCTGCTGCTGGTGGGGTCTGGCCCACTCTTGGCTCCTTGGAACAGTGTCAGAGCCTGCAGGGATCTGGTGGCATTCCCCCAGGTGCCAGCAAAAGGGCATCACCGGGATCCCCAGCACCTGTTTGCGGTTTGTGGGCAGCAGCAGGGCACGGGGCCTGTCCCCATGGGGCTGTGTGCTCACAGCAGTGCCACTGCCAGCAGAACCTGGCCAGGGCTCTGGGTGTTCTGCGGGGGCTGCCCCACCATGGGCACTTCATGGGCCGTGGGGGCTGCTCAGGGCTGTGTGGCCCCAGACCTTGGACGTTGATGATCTTTGTGGGTCCCTTCCAACTCGGTACCGCACGATTTCGATTCCAGAGCTGTCCCCACGCGGCTCCAGGGGTGGCACGGTCACTGCTCACAGCCCCAGCTCCAATGCCACAGACAGAGGGTGGGGGCAGGCCAGCGGGTTCCAGGGGTCAGAGCTGGGTCCAGGCTGGGCACCCGGGGGCCTGGGGCAGGGCTGGGATGGGAAGGGAGGCGCCAGGGCTGGGTAGGGCGGGATCCCGTGCGGGAGATGATGTATGGGCAGATGTATCAGATCGCACAAGATAAACAAGCAGTGAATTTCATCAGGGCCCATCATGGCTTTAATTTGGCTGCCTAATGAGTCAGATCCAGCCGCGCAGATAAAAGTTGTCAGAGCCGCAGCCCTAATGAATTTCTTGCCACTTGTAATCAAGGCAGCTTGTCTGAGGGGGATGATTAATGGGCCCCAGAGGAGCTGCCGTCCCTCGGCTTCCATTCCCGTTAATGCAGTCGCCAGGAAATTAACCAAACCCAGCACTGGGCTGGAGCCAGGGCTGGTGTGGGGGCACTCACGGGCACCACGAGGGGGTGGGAATGAGGGGTGCAGGGGCCAGACTGGAACTGAGACTAGGACTGGGACCAGGATCAGGACCAGGACCAGGACCAGGATGCCTCTGATGACATGGACACACACAGCCAGAACACATCAGGGAGTGGAGGGGCTGAGGCCACTGTCTGCAGCCCCCAGCAAGGGGGGCTTTGCCCTTTGCCATGGGAGGAGGCAGCAGGGGTTTGACAGGGACATCTGAGGGTACCTGTGGCAGCTGGGTGTCCTGGCACCTCCCTTCCTTGCAGCACTGCCACACAGGCTTGGGGCCCAAGGCCAGTGGCCAGTCCCAGTGCAGCAGAGCCTGGACCCCAGCACAGCAGAGACACTGAAGCCCAAACTGCTGTTTGTGGTGAGGCCTGGGGTGCAGCCAGCCAGCACTGGGGCCCTGCTCTGCCCACAGCTATGAGAAGCGTGCAGTCAGGGCTGGCAGAGCAGACACATGGCTCCCTGCACTGCTCAGGGGGTCTGCCTGTGCCTTGGGACTCAATGATCCCCAGTCTTCTGCAGCCACAGTGGGCTCTCTGCTTGCTGTGGCAGCCCATCATTCCCTGCTCATCTCTGCCTTCCCTCGTCCTAGCTTCACATTTGCTGTCCTGTGCACAGGAACCAGCTGGCCCATCACTCCTGCCCTGCATGTCCCAGCACACCCCCCCCTCTGCTGTGCCCATCTCCCATCCCTCCAGAGCTGTGCAGTCCTCTGGGGCCATGTTCTGCCACTGTCCTGCAGTGCCCAGGGTTGGCACATCTCTCCTCCACACCTTAGCACTCTGCCATGGCCCAGGGGCCCAGTTTGGGACACAACTGCTGTCATCAGAGCCCGAGCTGGAGGAGAAGGGGCTAAACGTTTTGTCAGTGTGGGCTGGAGAGTCACCAGACCCAGCTGCAAACCAGGGCTGCACTGGAGGCCCCAAAGGCAGCACACTGAGACGCTGGCCTGGCGGGAGGTGGGTTGCTTTATTGGCCTTTATCTCCTTGGCTGCAGATAACACACAGAGGGCAATTAATGGAAAAGAAACCGTATATACAGAGTGTCCATATAAATATTTCCAATGTACATTTTATACACAAGTGACAGAGACATTCCATAGCAGTGTCCAAAGCCTTGAGGTTCCAGCATTCAGCTAGAGGCTTGACCCCAATGCAAAGAGAGATGCTCCTCTCCTCTACTCTTGCTCAAGCCGGAGACCAGCCCCACCTGGGCAGCAGCGGGAGCCAGCGGGAGGCTCTGATGGAGACACTGTGTATGGCTTGGAGCTTGGAGCTTTAACCTGGAAGGACAGTGACTCTACAGACAGACAGACAGACAGAGCTGGGGATCCCAAGGTGACAATCCTTTTCCTACTCCAGGTCACCAGGGAGGCTGGGGAGGCCTTTGTCCAGGGGCTGCGCTGGGGAGATGCAGAATGGGTGCCTGTGTCCCTCCTGCAGTGGCCAGAAGCAGAGGAGCATGGGGTGCAATGGAGAAACATGCACCTCTGCTGCCCCCGACCTCACCACTGCACCCGGGGGTGAGGCGAGGCCAACACGGAGGGAGAGCAGGAGAGAAGTGCCCAAACTGACCCGCCTGAGGGAGCAGGTGCAGCCATCAGCCTCCCCGGTACTGCTGTGCAGGGGGGGCTACACACCTGAACTGCCCCCAGCCCCTGCTTTATCTACAGATGTCGGGGGGGGCAGGAGAAACTGCCTCCCCATCCATGTACCGGTCACGAGAATGGTGTGCACTGGAGACACCCCAGTGATTACGTGGGAGCCCCTCCAGGAGCTGCCAGCAGTGGGTCTGCACAGCTGCAGGGCGAGAGGTGGCCAGAAGCAGCGCAGAGGAGCAGGATGCTGGCTCCCAGCTGGCTCCCAGCCTCCTCGTGGCTGCAGCGGGGGTTCTAGAGGGGGCAAGCACCGTGGGGGTCCATCTGTGCTGCTCCCAGAGCCGCTCCCGCGGCCCCGGTCCCCGGCAGGGCTGGAGGGCCCGTGCAGGGCTAGACGGTGCTGGGGCTGGCGCTGAGCTCCACGGGCGCCGCGGCGCAGGCGTTGTTGTTGGCGTTGGCGTTGCGGCGGGGCAGGCTGGGGGTCAGCGTGGCGGCGCCGTCGCTGGGGCAGCCGTGCTGCACCAGGATGTCGATGCACTCCTGGCTGCCGGCTCGCCGGGCATAGGCCAGCGGGGTCAGGCCCCGAGCGTCCCGGCTCTTCACATCCACCCCGTACTGCGCAGGAGAGAAGCACTGGTCAGTGGCACCTGGGAACCGTGTGCCCAGGGGCACAGGAGAGGCAGGGAGCAGAGGGGCTCCAGGGAAGGCAGGAAGAGGCAGCCAAGAGGGTGGGCAGGTCTGTGCCAGTGGGCATGTGGGGGAACCCACGGAAGCAGGATGGATAAAGGTAGCAGGGAGGTGGGGAAGAACCGGGATAGCACCTGAAGCACTGCGGAGGAGGCTGCAGGTTCTGTCTTACCCAGATGAGCAGCTGTGTGAAGACTACATTGGCCATTGCACAAGAGAGATGCAGCGCTGTGCGGCCGTCTCCATCTCCGTAGGTCTCGTTCACTTCCTCCTTGGTGCCATGGGCCAGGAGCGTCACCACGAGGCGCAGGTCATCCTCCACCACGGCCCGCAGCAGCTGCTGCCCCAGTGGGATGTCAGACTGGGGCAGTGGGGCCAGAAACATCTTCTGCTCATACTTAGCCCGGATCCAGCGTTCCTTCTCTTCCCTGCGAGACAGGACATTGTCACTGTCACGGTTGAGACAATTCGTCTGGGCCCCATGCACAAAAGGACACGAGTATCAGCACTGCCACGTGAACATACTTGTGCGAGCAGTGAACAGCTGTTCACACCCAGGTATGTTCTGCACAGCCCCTGCCATGCCCTTGTGCCCGCAGCTGCCACCGAGGCTCTGCCATCCCTCTCCGGACACCTGCCTGACACCTGCCTGACTCGCCGTCCCTCCTTACAGCTCCCTGCGGACGCTGTGTGCTCACGGGCATGCCTGTACAGCAGCAGCAGCGTCTCGCACCCGGACCCACACCTGTCCTACGCACCTCACGCTGGAGACCCTCGCAGCCCGGTGCTGCGGCAGCTCAGGGACCGTCCCTGTCCCGTGCCTGCGTGGGCCACGGCCAGTGGCAGGAAAAGGTTAGCGCTGCACACGCCAGCCCAGTGCCACGGGAGGCACCTTATCGCTGCCGCCGTCTCGCCTGGTGCAAACAAAGGCTGTGTCCGCGTCCGTCCCGGCGGGGCGGCGGATCGATGCGTGCCGGCCCGCGCTATCTGCTGCCATTCTCTGCATCTGCAGCTGGCGGGCGGCCATCAAAGCCCCGCGCCGAGCATGCTCACTCCCGCCGCCCCCTGACCTCCTCGCCGCTGATAAGCCGCAGAATGGGCTCTTGTTGGGATGAGTGACAGGAGAGTGCCTCCGATAGGGACAGACAAGGGCCTGAAAGGGACAGACCCTGGAGACCCGCACGACGCTGCCAAGCCATCTCTGTTAACCCCTTCGGTTTTGCAGCCAGCCTGAGCTCCCAGATCCACCGCACGGCTGCGGCTGCCATGGAGCCCCACTGCCCCACCAGCATGGCAGGAGAGGGCGGCCGGTGCCTGGCAGGCAGGCAGGACCCCCAACACTCGAGCACCTTGGCCTCCTGCCTGCCTCAGTGGCTGCTCCCAACCCCTGTAGTGTCCCCCACACCTCCTGGTGCGGTTCCCAAGAAGCATGTCTGGGGTTCAGCACCTCCCTTACCGACTGCTCTCAGGCGTGGGCTTGGTGTACCCCTCGACCATTCCCTCCCAGACAGCGTTTGCGAGCGCGTTGCCGATGGCCGTCATGACCATAAGGAGCTCGCTAGGCCAGTCATCCAGGTCCAGGGAGCGCACGCGGGACAGGTGGGTGCCCAGGTTGCGATGGATCCCAGAGCACTCGATGCACATGAGAGCACCCAGGTTCAGACTGGCCCAGTCCGGATCTGAGGGCAGCAGGATCAGTGGGGGAGAGTTAATAACCTGCCAAGACTCACCAGCCCGTCTCCTGGGTTTCACACTCCTATCTGTAGGCACCTGCCCACCAGAGCCTTTCCCAGTTCAGTGTTCCTGGGAGAGGTGGGCAAGGAGAGAGGCCAGGACTTTGGGATGGCCCGTGAGGGGTCACAGGCCAGTGTGGCAGTGCGGTCTGTACCCCAAGCCCGAGGAGCAGGTCCACTGCAGGAGAGGACAGGACAGACAGAGGTCTCTCTGGCTGAGAGAGGGGGTGCCTGGGGTGCCTGGGGCCCCCTCCCCTCCTGGGTGAGCCCCGCCCAGCGCAGCGTCTCTTACTCGGTGCGTCGCAGTCCACGCAGAAGCTGTTCCCGCGTGCGGTGCGGACGGCCTGCATGGCCTGCGCGTCGCCTTGGCTGCCCAGACGAGCCTGCAAAAAACCCCACATGCCCCTTCACTGCAGGACAGCCACCCTACCACGCATCCTGCACCCCTCCTGGCCTGCTACACCACGCACCATGAGGCTGGCCAGCATGGGCGCTCTGACAACCAGACAAGGGTCTGGAGTGGTCAGCTGCGTGCAAGAGGAGCAGGGGACAGTGGGCCAAAGTGAGGAGAAAAGGCAGAGGTGTCCAGGAGGGACTGAACCATGTAGGATCCAGCCATATGGGATGTAGAGTACTCCCTGGGACCAGAGCCAGGCAGGGAAAAGGTGACAAGAAACTTGGGGGAACTGCACAGTCCCAGGACTGTACTCTCACTGGAAGAACAAGGATCAAGGCAGGATTCAGTGTGGACAGACAGGCAAGTGTGGGATATGGAGGAATATGGCAAAGCAGATGCCAGAGAAGATAGAAGTTGGCCAAGGCCTCTTACCTTGTTTTTGCTGCTCTCACAGCCCTGCAGGCTGGCCAGGATCTGGCTCTCAATGGCCTGCACCCAGAGCTCCCGCTCCTCTGATGTTGAGGCTTCAAAGAGCCACGTCTGGCCCGTCAGTGACACGATGACAAACTCAAATGGCTCATCTGGTTCTGGAAGGGAAAAGTGTGCCATAACATGGGGCTGGGAAGGAGGGGGTCTGCCATAGGACAGATCCTGGCAAGCTACTGCCATCCTCACATGGCAGGGTCAAGGCTGCAGCAGAGCCCAGGAGTCTGGGACAGGCAAGTGCCGGCAGAGAAGGATCAGAGCTCTGTGCTATCCCTCCCTCTGCCCCACACAGCTCCACTGGCTTGTGCCCACTCTCCCTGGCCTGTGTCCCACCCTCAGAGAAAGCTGCCAACCTCTAGAGCAGTGAAATCAGCTCCTCCACTGAGCCAGTGCCTGCAGACAGCCCCAGCACCAGCCCTCGAGCGGCTCTGGAGCCACGGGCCCTGCACACACAGTGAGGGGATGCAGGAGGGGCCTGTAGTGGGCTCAGAGGCAACTCCTCACCAAGGCTTAAAGGTATTCTGCCCTGCCAACACCTGCCAGCCTGGCTCTGCCTCACACGGCCCCCCACGGGCACAGTTCATGGGGTGTCGTGTCAGCCTCACACCCAGCACCAGCATTTACCTTTTATTGCCAACTTCAGTAGTTAGTGCAGTAAATGACTTAACTAAGCGGGGCCTGAATGGAATGACTAATAAACGTTATGTCACAGCACACGCTTCAGCTCATAGCAAAATGATTTGTAATTACCTAATTAGCGTTATGCAAATAACACCCTCATCTCCATAATGTGCCTTCCCAGCTCTCTATTAAAAGCTGGAGTCAACTGCTCAGCTCCAGAGACAGCACGGAGGCCGAGGGGCCTCCGGTCCACATCAAGACAGAGCTGCGCTGGCCTCAAGCCTGGCAGGGTCTGTGCACAGCAGGCATGACATGGGGAGGTGAGCAGGGGAGTCTGGAGGGGGTTGAGGGAGGCCCCCTCCTCTCCCTGACTTCTCTGCAGCACAGCAGCCCCTCACTGCGCAGGGAAGCAGCAGAAAGGCAGGGACAGTGAACGGCTGCAGAGGCCCCTGGCTGGGTGCCACCAAGGGCATGGCCACCCTCAGCTACATACAGTGGGGCCACCTGGGCCCATCGGAGCCAGGCTGTGTCCACAAACATCCTCAGAACACGGTGCAGCCTTGGGAAGTCTCCTTAGGAAAGCCAGGTCTGTTGGGCATGATGGGAGCGGCACAGCCCTTCTTCCAGCCTTGTGGTCAGCACCTGCACTGACAAGTACCAGGCCTGGAGATCACCAGTGCTCGTGAACCCGTGTGGGAACACAAGGCTGGGTCTGCACACCATCAGAGCCCGGGGAGGATGGAATGACTCCAGCATGAGGGCTTGTCCTGGCTTGCCCTTCCCAGAGAGGAAGACAAAGCTCTTTTACCCATTTCACCCTAAATCAGCCTGGGACTCCTCCTCTGGGGAAAGATGTCTGCAGCTGCCTGTCTCCTGCTGCAGTGAGGGGCAGAGCCCTCAGGAGGATGACAGACAGCCACGCCACGCTGTTAGCCACGCTGTTAGCCACTCTCTCCTCTCTGTGATGCATGGGCACAACTGGGACATTCCACTTGTCCAGCATCCTCCTCCAGCTCTCAGCTGTAGGAGAGACCTCACAGACACCAAGCCCCAGCTCAAGAACAAGATTCTTGGAAAATACTCAGCTGCTAGCTTGTAAATACTGGGAGAGGAAATAACCAGCCCACAGCCAGGCTAACTGCCTCCTTTGCTTGCTGGCACCAGTGTCTGTGAGTGCTGCCAGACCCTGGCACGGGCAGGGAGCCTCCAGACTGCAGGGGAGCCAGGACCATCCCCCCACAGCCACAGGACTGGGGGCTGCCTGGGGCCAGGCACACCAGCTAGGAAGGAATGAGCAGCAGCTCCCTGGGAGAGGCTGCCCAGGTGCTGCAGGGAGCATCTGCAGTCAGCGCTCCTGGGGAACCCTGACACATCAGAACACGAGGCCCTGTTCTCCTCAAATCTCATCCTGCCTTGGTCTGAGCCACCTGTGGCTGCTGCTGCTGTGTTGCAGAGCCCAAGCCAGCTGCCTGGACTCAGGAAGCACTGGATGCACCTGAAGTCCTCCCTGCTGCTGAGCCGCTTCTGCACAGCAGGAAGAGGGCATCACGGCCGCCAGGACACTGCGAGGATTCCTGCTGTGAGCTTACATGGCTCCATCTTCCTGGATCCTGTTTCCTGTTTGCCCGGCCCCTCCCCACCAGGCAGGAATCGCAGCCCCAGCCCTCCTGCCCCTGTATGCTTCCCTGCTCTGCCTGCCCAGGGCTCTGGTGTGGGGGTCACTGCTGCTCCTTGAGGCACTGTGCTGGGGTGGGGGGCTCCCAGGACTCTGCTCAGGATGTTCACAGTAGGGCAGGAGGTTCCCTCCTTCTGGGTGAGAAATTTCTGGGGCTCCAAGCCGACTCGGAGGGACTTTCCTATTGTCAGAGCTGAGGGACATCCCAGAGCTCTGGGGCTGCCCAGCTCCAGCCGTGGGAGCAGTCCCAGTCCAACCAAAGCCCTGGCACCAGCTCTGCAAGACACAGGACCTCCGTTCCCTTCCTTCTTTGTGCCTCCTGGATTCCAGCTTCACGCCGAACAAAGGCCCTGTTGCTCCCAGAGCCCGGGAAGGGCTAACAAAGGACCACAGCTTTTCTGCTGTGCTAAGGCAAATTCCCCACCTCACAGTGCAGGATGGCACTGTGTGGCTGGATCACTTTGGAGGCATGCACAGCACGGCACGGCTACGACAGAAGAGCGTGGCACTGCAGAATCACAGCCCTGGGGTCACAGGTGAGGATCAGCAGAGCTGGGAAGAGAATCAAGGACTTGCAGTAGCTTTGAACACTGTGCAGATCCACCTTCTGGGATGGTCTAGGACCAGTTCCTGAGCTCCTCAGGGTAGCCATGCACGTTGGATCAGACTCGAGCCATTGTTTTAGGGAAAGTACAGGGTATTCTCAGCTTCGTCTGGGAAGAGGTACAACTTTCCAACGTGGCAGGGCCACTTCTGGCCAGATGAAAGAGTAGCACCAAGCAGATGACATAAGTAGAAGTGTTTAGACTACCTCTGCTGAAGCAGAGCTGCCAGAACTCCCTCTCCTGCTCCACACATGGGCACAGGCTCCTTCTCAGAGGCCACAGAAGTCCCAGAGCTTCCCAGCTCCGACTTGACAGGGCTCAAACCCCAGAGGAAGCCACTCCTACCTACAGGAGCAGGGAGCCCTCCCCAGCTGCCTTCGAGCGAGTGGCTATCCAGGGGCCAGATGGCAGAGCCCGGCCCCCCAGCCCTACGGCTGCCCCAGTGTGCTGGTGGGAGCCCATTACCCCAGCTCCATTAGAATTAGTGGGCAGTGGAAATGAATGTGCTGCCTCTCTCTCTCTTGATGATTTTTTGATGATGTTTTAAAGACTGAGCTCCGTGAAGAGTTGCTGAGCAGAGTTTGGTGTGAGCTGGCTCTGCTAATGGGTGTTAACCCCATGACCCCCCTTCCAACACTGCCCAGGAAGGAGGGCTGTGAACAGGAGCAGGATTAGAGAGGGCAGGGCTGGGACAGCCACCCTCCCTCTGCCCTGGGGGGAAGCATCCTCTGGACAGCACCACGGGGCTGCCAAGAATGAGGGAATGGACACACCCGGTGTGTCCAGCCAGGAACCAGGCCAAAGGGACAGCAGGAGGGTAAGGAAGCGCCCTCCAGGATGCAAGGGAGCCATCTGCTGCTCAAGGCAGCCCTTGGGGTGAGGAGCCCAGGGGAACACCGGTCCCACTGACACCTGTGGCATCCCAGAGAGGAAAAGGAAGGGGAGCAGCAGTGACACAGTGTTGCCCTCACAGCTGGTGCCAAGTCCCCCGTCTATGTTCTGAGTGGGGGAAGGTACAGAAGGGATACACCGAGGAGCTAAAATCGCCTCAGCTTCAACACAGAACTTGGTCCTGCTCTGCAAAGGGCTCTGGCTACACCCGGCATTGGTGCCCAGCCCAGAGACCCTCCTGTGGAGCCGCGAGAGCAGGGCTTCCCCCCTCGTTTCCCATGGACAGGCTGCTTCCCGTGGGGTGCAGCGGGCCAGGCTGGCCCCGGCCTCACCCCACCCCAGGTGCCCCCACGCAGGTTGGGGCGGCACTCTCGGAGCACAAGCAGCAACGGGGGGGCTGCTCCCCTGGCCCAGGAGCACCGGGATGCAAAGCAGCTCTGTGAGGACAGAGGACGGAGCAATGTCCCTGTGGTCCCCACCAAGTGTGGCAGGACCGTGCCTCCAGCACTTGGACACAGCACAGCAATTCCCTCTCTATACAGGGCACTGGACAGAGCTCCCCCATGCCAGCCCAAAGGCCCAGGGCAGCACTTTCTTCCCCCACGGGAAGGGGGAGTCCAGCACAGGAGATGGCAGCAGCATCTCCACACCAGCACACCAGGCAGGGAGCTTTCTGTGCCAGACAGCTTTCTGGCTGGCTCCTTCCTGAGCAGATGGGTGCAGGACAGTGTAGGACACCTTCCCTGCATCCCAGCAGGTCTGGCAGAGAGGAGCAGGACCCCATTCAACATCAGCAGAACAGGAAGCAGAGAGTAGCACTGAGTCCCCACTCTTGACGCACACATCTCCTCTCCACTATCTCCCAGTCACATCCAGCCTCTCCCTGCACGCTGTCCTTCTCCCACTCCCATTCCTTCTCCTGCTTTTTGCTGGCGTTAGAAGTGCCTCCAGTGGCCCTGGAGAATAAGGAGTCACACAGGGAGGAGGTGGGGGTACGTTTGCAGCATGTGGGGCAGGAACTAGAGCAGGCGTGTCAGACATGCAGAGAGGTCCTGGCTCACAGCTCCGCTCTCCGGCTGCCAGGCCTGTCAGGGGGGTCCTGGAGCAGGGCAGCCAGCAGCCCCTGGCCTCGGGATGCTTGTTTGCAAGCTGCGACTGTACCATATCATTATGAGGTGTTTGGGATATCAACAAATTAGCAGGCGTCTGGGAAGAGAAGGATGCAGCACCATTCGTAAATGTCAGCTCGCTACCTCCTCATTTTGCAGATCATTAAACCCAATATTCCCAACCTGTATTAGTGCGACGGGGACAGGCCCCTGCGCGGGGACAGGCGCCAGGAGAGCACAGCAGGAACGGCGCTGTGGGGAGCCCCCCGTGCCCGCTGTCCCCGCAGCCCCAGAGTGCCCCGGGCTGGCACGGCACCAGCAGGGACGGCGTGGGGCCGGGGGCGGCAGCAGCGGGGGCTCCAGAGAGGATGGGCACACTGAGCTGGACAGCGGGGGGGTCCCAAACGTGTGTGGGGAAGGACAGCGGGTCAGGAGGAGCAGGTGCTCCCAAGGGACACCACAGGCGTACAGGTGTGTGAAGGGGGGTCATGTAAGGGTTGAAGAGTGTCATTTCTGTGCAGCTGGCAGGGAGGGTGCAATGTGGGGTGCAGCATGTGCACAGTGGGGGCAGGCCTGGGATGGGGCAGAAGGGCTGGGGGTGTGTGCAAGCATCAGGGAGGGCACAGGAGGGAGGGCACGGACAGCGTGGGCTTCGTGGTGTGAGCCGAGGCTTGTGGCACGGTCAGGGGTGTACACGTCAGGGTCTCTCAGAGGGGTAACACAGAGCTGTAAGGTCCCCCAGGAACCACAGACTGAGGGGGTGGGAGCTGATGGAGGCAGGGATCAGCTGAAGCAGAGAGATGCCCAGCACAGGCTGCCTCCCTCCCACCAGGACGGAGCAGGGAGCTCCAGGGTCCATAATGAGCTGGAGTGACTTGTTAGCACTGAATTAAGAGGCTTGGTGGAAGGAAGCGCGCGGCTGACACAAGCTGTGTGGGGCAGGCAGGAGCTGAGCGATAGCAGCTGGAATCCCCAGCAATCTGGTGAGCACGGCTCAGCCTCACACTCCTGGCTTGCCACGATCGGCCTCGACAGCCCCTGACAGTTGGCATTAATCACGCACATCGCCCCAACACAACTCTTTACTGGCCATCAATTTCCTGTGGGTTTTAAAACTAAAAAACAAAGACAAAACCGCATCGTTTGGCCGCCACTGAGAAGCACATTAAGGGGCTGTCAGCTTCTCGCCATGCACCCTGCATCACTCTTTAAGCACATGAGAAGTTCATTATCCCCGGAGCTCTGGCAGCCGTGGGGAGACTGGAGCAGGGAGTGTCGCGAAGGTGCTGCTGCCCTCAGCCCTGTCTGGTGGCTCTTTGGTCCTTCTGGCAGTCTGAACAGGGGCAGAGGGTCCAGGCAAAGAGGAGTGCGGCTGCAGGGGGGCTGTGGGCTGCCCCAGGGCAGGATGGGGCACTCCTGGCCACAGAGCTTTGCTGGGCTCTGAGGAGAGCAGACTTTCCTGATGGAAAAGTCTTGCAGGATGACACTGCACCTACACCATGGGGATGAGCATCTCCGTCCCCTGACAGCCTGACACACGTTTGCCAGCCTGTGGGTGCTCCCTGACAGCCTGAGCTGCACTCCCCAGTTTGGTGACATCTCCGGCAGCCCAATCCCACGCCTGCCATAGTTTGCGGATGCTCCCTGGCAGCCTGACACAGAGCTCTCTTTAACATGAGCCCATGTAAAAAAGCAACAGCTCGTTTGATTTATGATACTTCAGAACAACTAAGATTCAATTGCTCTGCACGTCCCTGGCTCTGATTACCTCCTAAATGAGATAAACTGATGGCAATTTATCCCCAGACCTCACCAACTTTCCCAGGATGCTAACCTGAGCTGCTCGTGCCTAGCTCATGGGCGTGGGGTGGGTGCAGGCAGCCTGAGCACAGCCCAAACCTGCTCACTCACACAGCCCCAGGGCTGCTCCTGCCCGCGGGGATGCTGGGAGAGAGCCCGACACCCTGCCTGTCCCCATGCAACTCCTGGTGGGTGCGAAGTTTTGGGGGGTGTCCCTCCACAGTACTCCCCACACCAGCACAGCCACGCTGATGTGAGCTAATGGAAAGCACGGCTGCTCACTGGGCTGTCTCCATGCTCCTGCCAGGACACTGAACCCTCCACAGAGGGATGAGCACGAGGGGACAGCAGCTCAGCCACAAGGGACGGCAGCTCTGCCACAGGGCCTAGCAGCCCTGCTCCTGGCACAGCAATTTTACACTTTCACAGTTTTGACTATGCAGAAGCAAAAGCCACAAATTACCCTGCTCTGAAAAAAACTGCCAAAACTGTTCAAAAGCAGGTAAAAAAGATTCAAGGGGGTATCAGTCATACTCATGGACACCAGTCCATGATACAAACCATTGGCCATGCCCATGGGTGTGCGGCAATGCTCAGTACCTCCATGTACTTGCTGCCAGCCTCTGCTTTCCTTCAGGACAGTGACCCATCATGGGTGGCCACCTGAACACCAGCCCCAGAGACTCTCACTCCTCTGCTTCTACCCCGGCCTGCTGGTCCTGGCGATGAGCTGCCGCAGTGACCAGAGCTGCTTTAGTTCTTGGAGCAGTCCTGGAGCTCAGAGCAGGAGAGAGACCAACCAAGCCACTCACCAAGGTACTGGGGCAGGAGCCGTGCAGCAGGCACATGGCAGGGGGTGAAAAGGATGTGTGAGCCAGCTCTGTAATTCAAACTGAGAACAGGGATGCAGGTGGTCCTCTCTCGAGCGGGACGCTGCCCTCACAGCAAAATGGGGCACGCAGCTCAATGCTGCTGCAACTGGCTAAAACCAAGCTGGGAAGCTCTTAAGTGCAGCAAGTCCTGTTGATGCAGGGCAAGCTGGGAACACAACAGAGCTGACACAGCCTCTGGAATCCCAGTTTTGCAATTGGATCAAATTTCTAATATATTATACTCTATAAAAAAATAAATGCAAGTTAGGTTTGTCAGTGCCTGACCAAAAGCCAGAACCCACCATGCAGGGGCCCCCAGCACCACTGTGCCCCAGCACAGGTCCGGGAGCAGCTGGTTCCCTCAGCTCTGCCCGACCACAGCACTGAACAGGCAAGTGTTGCACCTGTTCACCCAGTGGAGAAGGACACGGGGGGGCTTGGAAAGTCTGGATTCACACTGGAGACGTGGAGGATGGGCTGCCTGTGTGCACCCTCTGCTGCGCCGTGCTCTCCTCACCCCGCACGTGGTGCTCGCACCGCTCCTCCCTGCTGCAGCACCGGAGCAGCTCAGCCGCTGCTGCCATGCACTTTGGCACCAGCAGCACTGCAGGTCGTGGCCGGGATTCCTCCTGCTCCCGGCACCGGTGCCAGAGGCTCTGGCAGCAGGAGACACGGCGTGCAAGGTCTCTGCAGTGACAGACTCCGTTTGGTAACTGACACTTCACTGGTAAATCAATATCTGTGTTAACAAATGGCAAGGAATGCACATTGTAGGAAAAAGTTACATTGCTACAACAACTGATAGGGCTTTAAATTAACCATATCAACCTGAGACAGGGCCTGGGTAACACTGCAGGTAAGACAGACCTCTGCCCAGCTCACCCGCATGGCCAAGGACCAGTGCAGGAAACAACAAAAATAGTCAGATGCCCTCATGCTCGCCACACGTCTCCACCCCCATCACTCCACCTTCCAGAAAGGCTGGCAAACCAGGAGGGACAGAAAGAGTGAGAACGTGTCTGTAAAAACATCCCTATGAAATGATGGGAAAACTGGGATTGCTCCAGGATTCCTGTCCTGGGCACATAAGGAGAAGGGTGACAACCCTCCAGCCTGTGCATCTGGGAGCAGAGGGCTGGGAATTCTGCCAAGCACACATGTGTTGTTGAAAAGGAACTAATCAAATTTTAAGACTTCAAGCAGTGGTTAGTCCGTGTTACTGCTTCATAAAAGTGTTCCCACATTCAATTACCTTTTCCACTACAAAATTGCATTACATTCTGTGTAACGTGAGGTCCCAGCATCTGCACCTCTCACACTCCATCAGCTGCGCCGAGTGGCCACAGGACCAGACCTGCTCTGAAGCACCGACCGGTCCTGTGCTTCTTGCTCTTTGCTGTGGCCAGCTGAGAGCCCTCATGTCCACATCATAAACCTGATGACGCTGAGGTCAGCTTTGGGACCTCTTTTCAACTCTTTCTGAGCATTTTATTTACAGGATAGAACACACTACTTCAGCACGTGCTTTTCAGTCTTACATGTGGGGGTGCAAAATCTTCCCGTCCTTCACTATCCCACTACTCATACAAAGAATGAGCCCCTCCTTTTGCCGAGCACTGGGCTGCAAAGCAATTTGGGAAAGGCAACAGTGACTGTGAGGAGGCAACATACACACAGAGCTAAGAACAAAGTGCAACTACAGGCAGTGCTTCTTGCTATCCATGGGACACCAGTTTGACAGACCCAAAAGATGCTCAAGGAGCCTCAATCAACCACCGCAGAGGGGAAGCTTGTCTCAGACTTGGTGCATTTCAGATGCAGACAACTGCAACAGCAAAAAAGGAACAACAGAGCTGCTCTGCACATCATCCAAGCAATGACTCCCAGAACAAGAACTTGAGCTGTTCTGCTGTGGGACACGGGGCTGCAGGCAGACACGGGACTTGGAGCAAGGTGCCCAGACAGCTGCAGCACCTTCAGGTACACACTACACTTCCTGGTTTGTTTTGCAGCAACTGCTAGCTTCAAACACTTGTACTGAATCCTCCTCCCCTCTGAGTTACATCATTACTTTGGTTCACTACAGAAGCTTATTGAGTACTGTGGGACAGGATGACCAAGAATGAAGTCAAATCTCACTTTTTCCAGTGGCTAACCTCAGATGCAGGCTTTGGAGAACATGGCTGCCCAGCTCATCTCTACCTGGACAAATGTAATGTCTTTTCCCAGCAGAAGGCTTCCCAATGCCTTGCAGCCTCCCTGTCAAGCTTTGGGTCTCTCTTCAGCAACCACAGACACCAGAATTTCTCAACAGAAAACCCATCAGTACTCTGAGCATTGGGAAAGCAACGCACATACCTTCAGCTGGTCCCCTGAAGCAGACAAGCTTTTCCAAAAGACCCTTGGCTTGAGGAAGGTGCCCAGCACAGCTCTTTTAAATTATGAAAGCTTGGCCAATTTACAAGTCAGATGAAATAGGTCCTTGTGATGGAAGGTGTCTGAGAGCACACCTTAACCATATGATGTGCTCTCGGGTCTGCTACCACAGTTAGCAATTTTAATTACCAGTGACTGTCTGCACACGCACAGGCATGATGGTGGTTCTGCACGGCAGGTGGGAAATGGAGGGGAAAGCAGATCAGAGAGGCTGGTTGCTCTCTCCTGCCTCAGCCCAAGCTGCTTGGACAAGGAGTGCTCTGAGCCCCAAGTCACCAGAGCCGCACACGGGAAGCACTGCAAGCCCCAGGCACCCAGAGAGCACTGCAGGACCCCTGGGTGCCCGGCACTCTGACTAGCAGAGCTGCCCCCAAGGCAGGCCCCTCCTACCTTCTGCTGTCGTGCTGGGGCCATCAAGCCGAGTTGTCCCTGTGCTCTTTTTCCTGCGATGTTTTTTCCTGTTGGCATGTGGTGACGGAGGAGGCTCCAGCTTTGGGCTGGCGGCACTGGAAATGTTTGGGCTGGAGCTGAGTGAGTCGGCAGTACCGTTAGCTGGGGACAGAAATAAGGCAAGTCAAGCACAGTGGGACAGTGACAGTCTCCTCTCTCCAGGGCACAGAAGTGTTCTGGAGCCAGCCCCGGTACCTGGCTGGCTCGGCCCACACGGCTCCACGGCACAGGGCCGCTCCCACCCCCCGCAGCTCAGGGCTGGCAGCTCCTTGGGCAGCCAGGCTGGACCCGCTCCACACCGGGATCCACGCAGGATGGCACCGGGACAGCGCCGGCACCTCGGGAGCAGCGGCACCCCAAACACGCTCCGGGGAAGCAGATCCCTCCCAGGCCAGCGTCCTCACAGGGCTGGACAAGCGTTTTGGGAAGGGACAGCCCGAAAGGTGCTCTTGGCCTCTGCGGGGCAGACGCAGGCCCCAGGGCCCGCAGAGCCTCTGCAGAAGCGCTGCCCTCCCAGCACTGCTCTGCCAGACGAGGTGACTGGGGTTGCCACACTCAGGAACCTGAGCATGATGGGCTCAATAGGCTTCCGATACGGAGCTGAAGAAGCTGCATCCCCAGCAGCAACGCACCAAATTTATCCTCAATCATACTGTTCCTTACAATTAATAGCAGAATTAGAAACAATCAGGGAGCTGCCTAATTACTGTCAATTAGAGTGCGCTAATCAAGCTCCGATCACACACACACACGCTGCCGCTGCACTCACCATTAAATGTCAAATTTCATTAGAGACCAGCAACAAAATCAAAAGCCTGACATTCAATTTCAGCAGCACACACAGCGCAGGCTTCCAATCAGCATAAAAATGCAGACTCCGGGGAAGGCAACGAGGCGCAGGAGCCCTCGCTGCACTGTTAACCCTCTCCTAAATCCACTCCTGCCTCTCCAGTGTCCACCCACCCCCAGGGCGCAGATGGCAGCTCCATGCCCAGGACCTCTGCCCCGGGCAGCTTGCTGTCCTCTCTGCCACAGCCCAGTGTCTCCTATCAAGTCCTGACTCCCCATTTTCCCCATTTCTTAATTCAGTGGAGTTAAGAAAGGAATCACAGCATTGCACAAGAGCAGCAGCTCCAGCACTGGGATGGCAGGGACCTGCCAAGCCTTTTTCCCACCCCAGCCCGTCCTCTGCTCCCTTGGTTCATCCTGGTTTGGGCAGACTGATTTTTGGGGCTTGGTCTGTCTCGACAAACACCAACAGTGGGGTGGAGAGAGGCACAGAGGGGCACAGGCCAGGAGCTGCCCCAGGCAGGGATCGAGGTGGAGCTGGTGTCCCCCTCACACAGCTGAGAGAGGCTGCAGCACTGGAGCTCTCCCAACTCTGGCTTCTCCTGCACTGACACACACCAGTAGGGTGTTTCTGCTGCTATTTATCCATGGGGAAATAGCTCACCCCTGACAATTAAGAGAGATAAACCTAATAAAATCAGACTCCAGTTTTCTAAATATAAATTACTGATCCTGCTACAGGACCGTGCTTAGAGCAGGTGTGAAGCACCTTCAGCTCCCAGCCATATGTCACAGGGGATCTGAACTTTCCCGTCAGTGGCTACACATGGTGCCTCCATCCTCCCTCTGCTGCCCACCTGCTCACTAGGATTTGGCTCCCTGGGCCAAATCCCACACCTCTGGCACCCTGCCCCACTCCAGGCTCAGCGAGAGGGGTTGCACATTTCTGCACTGCCCATCCTGTGGCGTGCCATGAGCCCAGCAACTCCTGAGGGATCATCACCCACGCCCCTGCTCCTACTGCCCAGCAGCCAACACCAGAGCTGGGGACTGGCAGGGCCCCCATGGGATGGGGACAGGATGGCAATGGGGTGGGGGCAGCACTCTCTCTGCCAGACCAGGCATTGCTCACTCTCTCCTTCCCCAGTAGCACAACTGAACCCCTCTGACCCACCCAAGGACTTCCAGAGCCCCATCTCACCAAGGGAACCTTTCACAGGCACACCTGGGACCTCCTGGGCCCTTCTCCAAACCAGTCAGCCTTAGGGGGGACCCTGGGACTCCACAGGTCCTGCAGAGCTCCTGAGTAAGGGACAGATATAGAATGTGCTGGAGCATATTTTTATGACTGTATGGCCTCATTCCATTGCCCTTCCATGTACTCTCCAGGAACAACCAGAGCAGACAGCCTGTTCCCAGGAGCTGGGATGCCAGCCTACAGCCTTGCTATGTGCCTAAAATCAGCTCTGAGCACAGGAAAATCCCTCCCCTGTCCTGCCATGCAGAACTGGAAACAGCAGAGAGCCTCTGGCAGAGCTGGGGTCCAGGGGTGGTGCAGGACAACCTCAGCTCAGCTCCTTACTGGAGGGGTGGTTGTGCTCCTCGGCTCAGCTCACCCTGCCATGCGGATAGCGCTGCCCACCCAAGAGATGTCCCCTCCCTCACGACACTAAAATCCACTTCTGTCAGCTGTGGCTGTGGGAAACACAGAGCAGGGATGCAGTCCTGGGAGCTGCCTGGGACTCCCCGGCAAGTGACCCACGGTGGGCTGCAGGCCCTCCAGAAG
Source organism: Regulus satrapa (assembly GCA_013396955.1). Classification (NCBI taxonomy): domain Eukaryota; kingdom Metazoa; phylum Chordata; class Aves; order Passeriformes; family Regulidae; genus Regulus; species Regulus satrapa. The sequence goes on from VWZN01006774.1 coordinate 157,730, forward strand.
AGCTGGCCCTGAGCCGAGTCTGTGGAGCACTAACACAGGGCTTGGGGACCAGCACAGGCACCTGAGAGTGGGTGAGCAGCCACCAGCCACCAGTGAGCACCAAAATGACATCTCACCCCTCCATGCCACTGGCAGGAGCAGCAGCACTGAATCACAGAATGGTTTGGGTTGGAGGGGACCAAAGCTCACCTAATCCCACCCCTGCCATGGGCAGGGACACCTTCCACGATCCCAGTCTGCTCCAAGCCCCATCCAACCTGGCCTTGAACACTTCCAGGGTTCCAGGGGCAGCCACAGCTTCGCTGGGCACCCTGTTGCCTCACCACCCTCTCAATAAAACATCTCTTTCTTATAGCTAGTCTAAACCCACCCACTTTTAGTTTAAAACATTATTCCTTTTCCTGCTACAGCAGACTGCGCAGATCAGCTCTCATTAAAGTCTGCAGTTACTGTGCACAGAAGAGGCAGATTGGTCCAGGAGGAACAGCTCCTCCATGGGCAGGAACAGAGGGACAGGGAGCAGAGGGACGGGAGGCAGAAGGACAGGGGATAGAGGGACAGGGCTGGCTTGCTCTCCTGTGCCACGCAGGGAAGGGCAGGGCAGAGCAACACACAGCATGGCCGCAGCAGCCCCCAGCTCCGCTGGGAGGAGGGATGAGACCAGCCGTAACAGCTCCTGGGGCAAGGAGCTGCTCTGCAGGGGCTGGCGCCACAGAGCCGGTCTGTGCCAAGGTGTGTGCCCCGTGCAGAGCTGGGGGGCTGCAGGCTGCTGCCGGGCACACCGGGGCTCTCGGGCTGTCAGGGGCCACAGGCTGCTGCCGGGCACACCGGGGCTCTTGGGGGCTGCAGGCTGCTGCCAGGCACACCGGGGCTCGGGGCTCTCGGGGCTGCAGGCTGCCGGGCACACCGGGGCTCTCGGGGCTGTCAGGGGCCACAGGCTGCTCTGGGCACACCGGGGCTCTCGGGGGCCGGGCCAGGGCCCCTGTGGTGGGACCCTCTCCCAGCAGAGGGACAAGAGACTCGCCCGTGCCCGTGCCCCTGGCCCCGCGCCTCCTCCAGGCGGGCTGCCCAGGGCTGTGGCACATCCCCGCTCGGCGCTCCCCTTCCGCTCCCCTCGCCCGCGCTGCCCCATCAGCAGTAACAGTCTGATTAATTCGCTTCCAGCAGGGAGCTGATGGGGCCAATGATGGAGCCGCTGCATCAGGCGCGCTGAAATTGATAGTTTTTCACAGTTACAAATGAGGAGCCTCCTCAGCTGCAAATGGCGCCCGCACAGTCGGACTCCGGTAATGATCATAAAGAGGCTCCTTTAAACTGCGAAAGCCCCTGGGAGCGGGCGGGGGGGCGGCTGCCGCGCTAATGAGAACTACAAGGGGCGAGCAGGCATGGAAATGGCTCCTCCACTCTTGATGTGCATTTAACTGCTTTTTTAGTGCGGCGGCAGAGCCAGGAACGAAGGAGTGATGAATGCAGCACAAAAGCATTTATTTTCCAATTCGGCAAAGTGGCTACGTTGGGAAATGTATGAATTATTTTAATTCACTCAACTGTCCTGAAACATCACTGAGAGCGAGAGAGCGTGGGGGGAGGGGGCGGGCCGTGCTCAGTGTGTGCTCCAGAGACAGGAATCACTCCGATTCCTTCAACTGCTCTGAAACCTGGGACACGGGGGGGCCAACAAGGTGCAGCGATGGGGGAAAGCAGCGGCACCCCAGCACGGAGAGCTTGGAGCAAGGTCACAGCAGAGGGCTCGGAGCCATCCTGCTGCAGAGCAGTGTCCCTTGGCTGGAGCGCCTCCGTGCCTTGCAGGACAGCTTCTTCCCGGGCTGGGACACTGCCAGCTGACCCTCACTAAAGGAGACAGCCCCACTGGGACCCAGAGGCCCTGTCTGACACCCACGAGCAAACTCTGGGCTCACAACCACAGGGCAGAGCTCACAACTGCCCACTGCCGAAATGAGCTCCCCTACCTGCTGCGGCTGAGGGGAGAAGGGCCAGAAGGGCTACTCACAGGGGTTGGGGCAGCTGCCAGGGATAGCCACAGCCTCGTTCCACTGGTCTGCACTGGAGACAGAGTAGGAGCGCTGGTGCATCCCGTCTGGCTTGGAGCTGAAGCCCACGAGGTTGATGCCACTGATGGAGCGCTCGGAGTGCAGGGAGGTGCTGCTGGTCGAGTGGGGAGCACCTGCAAGAGATGAAGGAGGCACGGACTGACTGACTGACTGCTGCCTGGAAGCACTGCGGGAGAAGGCAAAGCTGTCCTGGACCTGATGGCACACTGCTCAGGTGGCTCCACATGAGGACAGGCTCCCTCTGGCTCTCCTCTCCCAAGGGGTGCTGGTGCATCACCCCAAAGGTGCTGACATAAGAGCCCAGCACACCCCACTTCCCAGAGGGACCCCCAGCTTAGTGGGTTGCAGTGTAGCACCCCGGCATGCACAGCTGGGGATGCTGGCACGCAGCTTCCCCACAGCGGGAGTTCCCAGTCATGATTTTCACTACTGGCACCTGGGCAAACCCAAAGCCACCCCACAACTAGCACACCCACTTTCATCTCTCAACTTCACTTTTCTGTGTGTCCCTGGCAGGAAATCCACCCGTGCTGGGGGCACTGGGAGAGAGTGTGAAATCACATGGAGAGTGTAAAAGAAACAAGCAGGGGAAGAGATGTCTGTGAGGTGGGGATGGAAGGTGGAAGTTCCTTTTCCCACTAGCCCCAAACTGCTGTGGCTGAGCCCAGGAACCTGAACGCCCAAGAAAGGAGTGTCTTTGGAACTAGAGGCTGTCCCAGAGGACAAGATCACTCAGGGATGCTAAATGGGTCAAGTGTTTCTGGATTACAGGAATACCCAAAATGTCCAGAATAGCAAACAAAATGGCTCTGACAGGGAGCACACACCCTCCTGCTCAGTCCGCAGGCAATCTGCCACACAGGAGGACACTGGCCCGAGGGATCCCACTGCACCTGCCCACCACCAGCCCTCTCCCACGCTCCCCTCAGGCCATTTTGCTCCAGCCATTGCAGAGCAAGTGCTGTGGGAGCTCAGGGGTGAGAGAAAGGGCCCTGTCCCTACTCCAAAGCTACGTCTCCTCCTTCCCTGCCCGGAGGCACAGACACTGATCTGGGACTCTCACTGCAGCCCACCTGGCCATGGCCCAGGGCAGGGCCACAGAACAGCTCCAGATGCTGCACACCCACAGCCCTGCCGTTATGAAGAAGCCGGGCTGCGAGGAACTGAGCCACTGGTCCGATGGGACTGGTACAAGCGGGAGCCTTCCACAGAAGCAAATGAACACCTGTGGAAGCAGGTCCTCAGCGGGAGCTGCTACACCCAGGACAGCCCGGCTGTCTTCCTGTGAAACCAGATTCACTTGGCTGTCATGGATCCCAGCAGGGCTGAGCTGGAAGGGAGCTCTGGCATCATCCTGTAAAGCATGGCTCAAGCAGGGCCCCCCAGAGCCAGTGGCCCTGGACTGTTTCTGATGAGTTTGGAGCGTGTCTAAGGAGGGACATGGCATAATCTCTCTGGGCAACCCATCCCCGTGCTGTGCCACCCTCCACAAAGAGCAGAGCCCCACAGAATCCCATGTGAAGCCCCAGAATTTGTACATAAATGTATGTTTCTGTCCCTGCTGCTTCCATGAAAACCCAAGGGATGCTATTCAGATGTGCCCAAGCACAGCAAGGGCTGCCGAGTGCTTGATGGGACAGCTAAGAGTCCAAATACCCCCTCCAAAGGCAAGTGCTGAAAGGAGGGCTGACGTGGCCACCAGCCCTGCAGCAGGCATGCCAGCCACCCACCATCACCACCACCACCCTCATCAGCACCACCACTCCTTCATCACCAGCACGGCAAATACTTCCCGCCCTCCTCTTCCCTGCACTCATCCTGGACCAAAATGCCCTTTCCTGCAGCACTGTGCAGGGGTGCCCTGCGAGCCCTGCCTGCCAGCACTGCTGATGGAGGCCTTGCTGGGCGTCCTGCACCCGAGCTGCCAGGACCCTGCACCCCAAACTGCTGCACCCCGGTGCCCCGCACCCTGCGCTCCCACGACCTTCCCTGCAGAGCCCTGCCACATCGCCTGCCTCCAGCCTGGCTGCTGCATGTTCCCCCTCCCTCCCCTTGTTCAGCGCCACAGAAACACGTGTAAAACCATGACACTGACTTTGCCTCTAATTAGCCCTTAATTTACAAGACGCACTCGGAAGGGTAATTAGCTGGCGCTCCGCTCCTGACTGCTGCATCCATCTCCTCTCTGCCTCCTCGTGGGAGGGAGCCTGCTGCTGCTGAAGCAGGGACAACGCTGCTCTCCTGGGACCGGGATGAGCTCGGTCCTGGGAATGGTGCTGCTGAGCTAGGCTGGGCTGGGCTGGGATGCTCAGAGCTCAGACAGTGCCTGCCAGCACCAAGCCCCAAGCACACCCAGCCCTGGTTATGGCCACAGCCACGGAGCAGAGTGAAGAAGGCAGAGCAGAAACAGAGGGCCTGGGAGAGGCTCCTCCTGCAGAGGGGAAAGTCCTGCAGGGCCCTAGGGAATGCAGATCACCCCTGCACCCCCACCAGCCAGGCCGGAGCCCCAGCACACCAGGACACGCCCTTTCATCACACTTCTGAGCAGCAGCACGGGCTGCCACGAATGCCACTGCTGCATTTTGAGAGAAGGATCAGCCTCCGTGAGCCTCTGCAGCCGCTCCAAGCTTCCTGCACCTCACTCCAGCTGCCTGCGGTCGCCCAGCTGCGGGGGAACTCCCTCGCAAGCCCAGCTCACTCACAGACCTCAGGCTGTGCAACTCCAGCTTCTCCAAAGGAGCTGCTGGCTGGCCCCAGCAAGGCCAGAGCTCCCAGGAACTGCATCCCTTTGGAAGTGATACCCTGGCAGCTGCCGCGTATGTCCCCTGTAGTTCGGGTGACAGGTGACATGTAAATACCACCTGCTGCTGAGCCAACACCTGCAGGAACTGAACCCCCGTGCTGCTGGCAGTTCCCCAAGTCCCTCTCCCACTCACTGTTTCCTCAAGCCCTCCAAAAGAGACCCACATAGCTCTGTGATGCCTTTTCAGCACAGCCCAGCTGATGATGTGGCACTGGATGGAAAATTACCTAAAACCAGGATGGCCTTTTCCCAGGCATGATATGTGGCAGCCCGGATGCACCAGTGAAACACCTGGATCAGAGCAAACTGGGAAATCTTCATTAAGGTGTGGCTTCCCGGGGAAGAAGATAAAGAGGAGTTAGCCAAAAGGGCACCACCAGTCGGGAAGGAGATGATTTGCAGAGTTATTTGAGGGTCTTTTTAGGATCTTTTCAATATTTTCAAGAGCAATGTGGCAAAATAAAACACAGGAGCGTGTTTTATGATGTTATGGTGTTTTCTGATGAAATTTCCTGGTGACGTTATGCTGGATGCTGCTACCAGGCCCTTACAGTGTGGAAGAAACCAACTTTGGCACAGGGAATGGGCTTTGCTGAATTTTAAAGAAGCACCAGCTGGAGAGCACTTTTGGGATCACCCCGGGTTTATGGCCAAGTACAGGACAGGTCTTTCCTCTGGAGTGCCAGGCCCTGCTCCCTCACAGGCAGAGGGATGCTGCTGCTGCAGCATGGTGCACAGGGACTGTCAGCCTGTGGCTCAGGATGGTGATGGACACCCTGGCATGGAGCAAACCCTGTCTCCTCTGGTACTGCAGAGGCAAACAGCACAGTGCAGATAAATGCTACTGTCTGCCAAATGGTGTCCCAAGGAGTCATCAGTCACTGCCCCTCAACCACTTGTTGCCAACATGTCATCATTTATTCCAAATAAAAACCAGGATTACTGTGAGTCACCTTAGTGTTCCGGCTCCCCAGAGCCTGGCTGGAGCCTGCAGCTGAACACAGCTCAAAGCCTCCCAAAAGCAATGGCTGCTCAGGATCCTGGGCTGGACTGGAACACAGCTCCAGCTAGTGGGAAACCTCCACTCCCAGAAACTAACCAGTTCTTGAAGGCAGGTGAGAGCCAAGGAGCCTGGTAGAGCTGCCTGCCTGTGACAACCCTTCTGGGGAGGACGTGACTCACCCCCCGTGTCAATGGGCCAGGCTGCCGTGGCAGGAAGGTGGTCATCCTGGGAGCCCCTGTGGCTGCTGTACTCGGGGCCACCTGCGCCCCAGAGGCAGTCCAGAGTCAGGAGTCTCTGCCAGGCTGGGCTTCTAAACGAAACACGGCATGCTGTTACCTGGACATTGTTGGATCCTTCCTCCTGAACAACTTCCACGAGTCCAGAACACACAGGCTGGCTCCCACCAGCCAGGAGCCCCAGGATGCAGAGGTGTCGTTTGAAAGACTCAACCTCCGTGTGCTCCCTGGAGCTGGCTGAGCACACATCGAGCTCCCCGGCACGGTGGGCACGTTCTGGGTGACAGATGGACAGGTGTTCTTCCCAGCTCTGCCCACGGTGAAGGTCTGTGTGGAATCACTGATCCCAACTCCGGGCGGCTGAGGTTTCCCAGCCCGGCTCCGTAGCAGGGCCATCAGGATCTGCCAGCTTGCACACAGCAGGAGCCATTGCCTTGCACTGGGCCTCACAGATGCTCTGACACAGGGAATCTCCCTCCTCTCTCAGCGCTGTCCTTGCAGAGCACGGCTTTGGACATCTGCACATGCTAAGTGACTAAGTGACACCCCAGTTCCTGCCAAAGCTGACTTGTGGTGGGTACAAAACCATCAGGACAAAAAACTCTGAATGGTGCCAGTGACCCTGGGACAACTGAGAGCCTGGGCTGGCTCTCAGGCAGCAGGACAGGGAGGGCTGGCCGTGACACTTCCCATTCCCCAGCCAAAGCTCCAGGACACACAGGACAAGCCAATGCTCCTCCAGCCAACACTCCAAACTCTGGTTTGGAGTGCAGGGCCCAGCAGCCTGGAGAAGCCTGGAAGGGGTCCCTTGGTGATGCCGCCCCCAAAATCCTGCCCTGAGAGCACACTGCCAGCCCGAGGAGAGCAGGCAGCTGCAGCACTCCAGCCCCAGCTCTGCCTGCACCAAGGCCCCACACAGAGCCCACGCTGCCGGCTCAGGCACCCCACGTCCACCCAGGGAGCAGCTCCATGGCCAGGGAAGGGGGGCTCTGCAAGGAAGAGGCAGACTCGTGGAAGAGCAATGACAGATCTGGAGCTGGGGAGCAGCCAAAGGAGCCCCTGGACTGCCCAAGCTTTGCTGCACAGCACAAAGTCACATCACAGGTCTGCCCCTCTGTTACTCCTGCCTGAACAAAGACAGATCTGCCAGAAATCTGATCCTGACTTGAATATTGCCAGCGCCTGAGATATCACAGTGATGCTGGGCAAGTGCTTCCAGTGGTTAATTGCCTTCACTGCTGAAATCTGGGCCTTATTTCTGGCCTGAGTTATCTTCCTTCTGCCACTGGATCCTGGTACAAATTTATCTGATAAAGAGCTCTCTCACCAAATTTCTGTTCCTATACAGGTATTTACAGATGGTGTTGAAATTATCTGTTAACCTTTTCTCCAATAAGCTAAATATATCGAGCTCGTTGAATCTTCCTACAGTGTTTCTACAGATTCTGAGAGCAGTTCCTGGTTTTTAGAGCCTTTCCTGTCCATCATTTTTCGTCTCACCCTGTGGACACATGGATCCATTAACCTGAGCCCTGTGGAAGTCCTCTCCACCCCAAAACTGACTGTTAGCATATACAAATGAAAAAGACCTTGACCACATCTTCTACAATTCCTGAATTAAATAATTCAGCCTTGCTGATTCCAACATGTCCACATCTCCTACCTGCTGTTTAATTTGCTGCCTAATTACAGCTGGAATATGAAGAATTCATCATTCTGTGCTCAAATACATCATCTTGCCTCTTCCCAAACAGCAGTACAAGTGTTCACTGAACACTTTGCTTTTTTTCCTTATTAACCATTCTATTATTGCCATATAGTAATGAAAGAATGCTGGGGTTAGGATTCATTAGCTCCTAATAAACTTGAGAAAAACCCCCTTTCACTGTCTGCAACTCCACTGGTTCCTGTTCTGCACCCCCTCGTGCAGCCATGGCAGTGCGGGCTCCCGCGCCAGCCAAGCTGGAAGGTGAGCTGGGAAATGAGCTCCCAGTACTGGATCCATCACTTTCACTTGTATGTGGAAACTCCGTGGAACATGTAATAGCTGAGGATTAGAGGCCTGGTGAGATAGATGAGCAGGCACTGTTCTCGGGGCTCCCAGGCTGAACAACCGTCCCAGGGTGAAGCAGCCACCCAAGCAGCCGCTCACCCAGCACTGGGCAAAGATGAGTCTCTGGCATGGAATGGTGGTGAAGGAGACCACGCTGCACATCCACACCAGGCCGCAGAGCCAAGACAGAGAGAGCACCAGGGAGGACAGGGAGCTGCCCTGTGCTCAGCACCTGGAGCAGGAACTGAGACACAGGAGTTGAGATTGTGCCGAGTAAAGCAGCAGTGAGAGCAATGAAATGGAGTCTTCCTCTGGGAGGAGGGAAGAGAGGTGAAGTGACAGACTTGTGCAGAAAGGAAAGGTCCCCATGGGGTGGGCAGTGCTGGTGTCCCTGTCAGCTGGGACACCCCTATCCTCACAGAGGAGATGGGGGGTTCTCCCCAGCAGTTGTGCTGTGCTGGTGCTCTTACTTCATCAGTGGCTTTGTTCCTAAATTCCTCATCACCACCATTTGTCAGATGTGTTGAACTTCCTCCCTAGACCCGGTGGGCGTGGAGCAAGATGTGGGGCAGCGTGAGGCTGCCGGCTCCCCCGTGAGCCCGGAGCAAATGGTGGCACAGCCCTTTGTGTGGCTGCAGCCACAGCGAGTCTGGGAACGCAAGGCTCCTCCACAAAGCCAGGAGGGTCACTTTGAAAGCTGCTCACAATTAATCACTCCTGGCGGATGTTGGGCCGGGAGCGCTGGCCAGCACGGAGCGGCAGCGGGAGCCTCCGCTGTGGCTCCAGCTGGCTGTGCCTGGCCACACCAGTGCCACACCAGTGCCACCAGCCTCCCACTGGCTGCAGCTTCCAACTCCTGCTCGGCACTGACCCATTACTTTATCATGCTGCCGTTAATTTTATCACTTTTCATACGCACACAGATGCAGCTGCACAAACCACAGCAGCAGCACCATGCAGCCAGCTCCCTCCGCCCACTCCTGCCCCTTCTCACTATCGGGACAGAGAATGAAAGTTCACATCTCCTCTCCACCAAGAATGACACATTTTTAAGCAGTACAACCTTCCTTTTAATTTTCTGGTATCCAGTAAAATATTCTTTTAAAACTCCTAATTACGCCTCACTTCTCTCTTTTTTTTTCCCGTTTAAAATCTTTCTCCCAAAAGATCTGGCACGTAATTGCTTCCAGCTTGGTGAAATTGGCTCAGATACACTTTTGTGTGCATGTGTCTGTGCATGTGTGTGCTTAATACTTTATTTCTGATCTGATTTTTACTCTGCCTGAACACCAGCACAATACAGCCAAGTTACTTTTACATAAGGCACTAATGAATTTAGTTTGGTGATTGGCTGAAGGTGACTGGGGGCAACAGCAGTGTTCTCCTTGGGAGCTGCTCTACTGTTTGGAACCTGAATTCAAAAAGTCCACAGAAGCTCTGGTGCAACTTCATCAAGTCCCCCTAATGTCATTTACTCTCCAACACGTTACAAAGAATTATCTCTGAAAAGCAAGGTGCTGGGAATGAGCAGCAGAAGCAGATGCAAGAAGCATGGTCTGTGTTCCAGATCACTCTCCTGGTCTGTTACTGTGAAGAGAGGTGTCACTTATGGTTCCTGCAGAAACCTGGAATCACAAGCTGCAGGAAATCTGCAAGGAACGCTGTCTAAAACACAGCCAGGAACAGATCCCTGAGATCCCCGTGGTGGCCCTGGGAGATGGACACTACGACAGGTAGCACCGAATGGATCCCTGTTTGCCTGCACAGGTGGAGCAGGAACCTGGCTCTGAGACAGAACTGCGGGAGGGAAGGAAGCAGAGCCAGAACCTTCTGGACCTGCTGAGGAGTGTGGACCTGGACCAGCACTGCAGTGACCGATGAAGAGCAGCCCCTGCCCTCAGCTCCCAAGTGCAACTGGGAAAGGGCCATCTGGGGATGCTGGAATTGCTGCATTTTCCTACATTACCGGTTTCTGAAGCCAGCCACTCACACAAGGCTTTATCCACCCCTGCCTGCTTTGTCCACAGAAGCTGCTTGGTGTGCAGCAGCACAGCCTCCTGGGGTGCACAGATTTAAGGGATGCAGCAAGCCCTGCTCTGTTTGGAGAACAGGATGGCTCTGCCTCTTGCCTGCTAGTGATGAGCTTTTCCACATTCCTCCGGGACACCTCCCTGTCCAGCAGCAGGGTGCAGACCCCAGGCAAAGGCCCTGTGTGCTGATGGCACCGGCAGGTCCCGACGGCCTCACCGCTGGAGCCGCTGCCTGCGCTCAGGGATGAGCTGGGGCTGTGACAGCAAAGAGCAGGACTTGGTGGCCTCTACAAGTTGCTCCCTGCTCCCTCTCCCTCCTCACAGCCAAGCCTGGGTTGTATAGAAAGTTTGGTTTGCTGGAGAATGCTCTCAGTCCACCTTGGAGAGCACCAGCCACCCCTCCAGCCCAGCCCTCCCCGGCAGCGCCAGGCAAGTGACTTACACGGAGGTTTTCACAGGTGGCCGCTAATTACACCCCTGTAGCTTTTCCAGGTGCCCCGTGCAAGGCACCTGAGCCAGATGTTCCAGAATTCGGGATGCTGAGAGCCACAGCCCCCAGGCCTGGCTACCTGCCCCATGCCCACCTGGGTGCCTCGTGCCTCCCTGGCTGCCCTGGACACCTTGGCCAGCCCTGGCAGGGCTCTGATCACCATGGCACTCTGCTGCCTTGTGCTTCTCCCTCCCTGCTCCTCTCCTCCTTCCTTTCTCCAAGGCCTTTTCCCTGCTCCACCCTGCACTGCACGGCTCCTTATGATCTGGTAAGGAATAAGTATATCAACTCCCAGTAATTATCTCTAATTAGGGTTAGTGATTATACTGCTGGGTCGGAGAAAATCAATCTCTGCTTTTCCACTGGGGAGGGCAGGTAGAGCTGGGGTAAGGTAGAGCAGAGGCAGAAAGCACCAGCAGCTGCCTTCATGCTCTGATCCCCACCATGAACCTCGCCCTGCCTGCACAGCTCTGGGGCTGCCTGTTCCCAGAGCAGGAGCCACTGTGACCCAGCAGGATCTCAGCCCTCCAGCCTTCTGTCCAGCTCGAGAACCAGGCACCAAGGACTGCTGTCATCCCACATTGCCTTGTGTCATCCCACCCGGCTGCAGCCACGCTCCTCTTCCCAGAGTCCTGACAATTTCTAGCTTCCACTCAATGCAAAACTTTAAACCAACAGCTCAAGCTTCACATTTGGATTCATCTTCCACCTTCAGACATGCAGATAAACATTCGTAAGAGGTTACTGTATGACTGTAATGGTGAATGTATAATATTTATAATATACATATGATTTTGCAGTATTTTATACATGATTCATGATGCAAAATATTAATTACAGATAAATTTTAGTAAATCTCTCATCTCAGCTTCATCTTCAGACTACAAACAACCCTTTAACATATTATTGGGAAGGGCAGAAGTCCCACATGGAGGAATAGACAGACCTTCACCCTCTTCCTTCCAGCTCGGCATCCCCATGTCCGAGTTACAGAATCCCAGACTGGTTTGGGTCAGCAGTGACCTCAAAGATCATCCACTTCCAGCCCCTGCCCTGGCCCTTGGCTGAACAGCAGTGACTAACATTGGCCTTTCACGGTCAGACTCTACAGAAAGCCAAGGGAGCAAGCCAGAATCACAGCTGGAGGGAGGGAGGGCGTGTCCCAGAGCTGGCACCAAGCCAGCTGTGCGTGGGCACTGCCCCCAGCCCGGCCGAGCAGCCCCTCAGGCTGAGGGGGAGGCACCGGGGCCTGCTCTGGCTCTCATTCCGCTGCGCAGCTCACACGGACTGCAGTAAAGAGCACAGTGGGCAGGACCCTGCCTCCGAGGAGCACGGCGGCCATGGAGCCACACGCCGTGCACGGAGCAGAGCAGCCATGGGACTACGGCAAACCCCAGGGACAACAAAACCCACCCAGCTTTCCCTGCCAAGTGTGGAGCACAGGTGTAACTTGGGATGCTCCTGGACACATGCCATGGCAGGGTGACATGACCTGCTGGTGGGAAGGAAGCAAAAGGAACTTTGAGAAGTCAGAGCTGCGCTTTCTTTCCTGAGTCCCCAATTCTCATTCTTTTGTAGGAGATTAATGACCCTGCTCTGACCTGAAGAATCTGTTGTGCAGCCACAACCAAGAGAAAGGCAGGAGATGATCCACCAGCCTCCTGTCTGCCATGACCTGCACCACCCTGTTCTCACTGCTCTTCTTCCCTCAATGTCATTGTCCCCCACGGCGAGCAGCGGTGTGCCAGGGAAACAGGTTTTCCCTTTTCTTTGTTAATTCTTCCCTCATTACATTTGAAATTCCACAATCAGTGTGCACTGTAATTGTCGAATTTGATGCTAATGATTAATGAATTAAACATGGATCCATCAATTAGTCCTCGGAGAATAATTCTGCATAAAGCAGCGGATAATGTAATTACAGTAACAAAGATAATGAGATGTTAACATCGACGGAGCCCGACGTGACATGATCACAGCAGGCTCAGCAACCCCGGCCTGGGGGAGCCAATCCCTCACTCTGCAGAGGCAGAGCATCGGGGGGCATGGGCCTGGCAGGGGGGCCCCGCCACCGCCGTGCTCCCCCAGCACCGGCCCCGTGCGAGCGCTCCCGGCCAGCCGCTCCCGAGGCCACAGCGGAGCTGCCACAGCAGCCCAGACAAGATCCCGAGCTGCCTGCAGACCCAGCCCCATCCCCGGCCATGCCGACGGTGCGAGCGGCCGAGGCCGGCACGGGCTCCCTCCCGGCGCCCCTCCCCAGCTCCCTGGCCTGTGCTGTGGAGCCGGAGTCGGTGCCCGAACACAGAACTCAGCCCAGGGACAGCTGGAGCCTCGTCACCTCAGAGCAAACAGGAGCATCAACCAAGCCCTGCATCCCAAGCAGTGCCTCCCACCACACACTCAGGAAAAGGCTCTCCCTGGAGGAGGTGCAGGAATGATGCTGCAGAAGCAGGAGGAGGAAGAGGACACACTGGCACTGGCCCCAACACACGTGTCAGACCGTGCAGACTGTTCCTCGGGCTGAGGGGAACCGACCAGCAGCAGTCCCCACCCAAAACCCTCCAGAGCTCAAGCTCACAACTCCGTGCTGAGTCTGACTGGCCTGTCCCGCTCAGCCTCCCCTGCACTGAGGACGCAGCTGCCATCTGCTCTCCTGCACCACTTGGCAGCACATCCCACGGGAGACTCATGGTCCTCAGCCAGCTGGAAAATCCCCCATCAGAGGGGAGCCCATCAGAGTGGAGCACAACTTTCCCCTTTAGCCTGCTCCCTTCACTCTTGTGCTCTGGCTCCCCCACGTTTGCTTCCTTCAGTTTGCTTCCTTCCCCTCGTTTGTTTCCTTCCTGCCAGTCCCACCTCTGTCTGCTGATGGAAACACCTCCAATCTTCGCCTGCAGCCACAACCATCTCAGCATTGCTGCAGCCTCTTCCCGCTCTTCTCTTCACCTCCCACTCCAAGGCAGGCTTCCCGGTGTTCAGCTGCGACACGCTCTGCCATCACTGAGCGGCACAGCCAGCTGTGTGCCCTGGGCATGGCTGTGGCACGTGCCACCTAGGAACCTGCACAGGTGGCACGGACCAGGCCCCAGCACCTCCCTGTTCGTTCCCCTTTGCTGACACTCTGCAGCGGGTCCCTACAAACCTCTGGGAAGCAGGAACCCAGGGCTCAGCTGGGCTGAGGCTAGGCTCTTGTGCCACCATCACTCCTCCCTCACTGAAGTCCCTTTCCATCCCATCTGCACTTTGATACAAGCTGCCCTCCAGAAACATGTGATGCAGCACAGCCCAGGGCTGGGTGAACCTATCAACCACAGCAAGGACGCACCTGGGGGAACGTGAGGGACAGGGCAAGAGAAGTGACATTCCAGCAGGAAGAGGAGCAGCAGGGATTTTCAGGAGACACCTGACCCAGCAGTGCCACACCTCTAGTGAACAGCTGCCTTCAGGCCACAGCACCTGTGAGCTCTGGCAGGAGATCTGCTCCTCCCTTTCCTGCCCTTTCCAGCACTGTAGTGCCATCCCCTGCCATGGGCAGGGACACCTACCAGAACAGCCTGCTCCAAGCCCTGTCCAAACTGGCCCTGGATACCTCCAGCCATGGGGCAGCCACAGCTTCTCTGGCCAACCAGTGCCAGGACCTCACCACTCCCACATGGAAGAACTTCCTAATACGCAAACTAAACCTCCCCTCCTTCAGTATGACATCATTCCCCCTTGTCCTGTCGCCCCAGGCCCTTGTCCAAGCTCCCTTTCCACCTTTAGGCACTGGAAGGGCTCTAAGGTCTTCCCCAGAGCCCTCTCTTCTCCAGGTTAACTCCTCCAGCTGTCTCAGCCTATCTCTGTAGGAGAGGGCTGCAGCCCTTGGAACATCTCCATGCCCTCCTCTGGACAATGGGAACTCATCCAACCCAAAACAAAACCAAGCTTAACTACAGTAAAGTTGCTTTCTTGAATGGTTTAAATACTGGGGCTGAGCTCAGAGCCCCCACTACTTTCACAAACACAAGTGTCTCCCTCATTCCTACTGTATTTAGCTTAAAGCTGTCTATACCACCTTTGGAGTTATTCTGAATCCTCAGCAAAGCACTGCATCCATGTATTTAATCCACATACAGGACAAGTAGAGACTTTATTTTTTTATTCTTCTCCCCTCTGCGTCACTGGTCTTTCCCCACACCAGGTAAGGGCTGTGTGTGCAGCGGCTCAGCAGCACACTCACTTACCTTTGTAGCGTTCAGGTCACAGAGGAACCACAGACACTTGCTCTGAACTCTAACCACTGGCCACCTGGTTTTGCCCAGAGACTCCTGGGGCAAGAGAGCAAATCCCTCATATCTCCAAAGTTTGTGTCCTCTGAAGATTAACTTGTGATTGGCAAAGAACTGCAAACTTTGAAGTGCTTCCTCTCCAATTCCCAAAGTATGTGACAGATTAAATGCCCAGTGGATCCAGTAAGAGTCTCATCCATAGTCCCAAAGGTGGCAAAACTGTGAGGTCACTGCTAATTTGAAGCCAGGCAGATTTTCCATCACCCCTAAATCCAGCCCTGGGCATTGCACAGGAAGAAGAGCACATCATCTCCTAGGGTCTGTGTCCCATCAGTGCACTTGGTGACTGCATCCATTGCTATTTGGCTTGGAGGCACCAGAGAGAGATTTAAAAATTCCTCAGAAAAGCCTTTACTGATTGTGTACCAGAAGAAAAACCTTTCTGGCACTGCAGACACAGCCTGAGCCAAGACAGGACACAAAAGTTGTGCTTAAAGCTGCTGTCCTGGTGCTGAGCCCTGTGTGCACACACGCACTGGGGGCAGCCCAGGGCACTGCTCTGCTCAAGGGCCCAGGGCAGACAGCCAGCAGGAAACCCCACGTGGCAACCACCACAGGGTCCCAGCCCTGCACACACCTGCCCAGCAACAGCCACAAGCTGGACTAAAGCACATCTCCTGAACAGAAAACTGCTCTCATTCCAAAGGCTCAGGCTCAGTCTAAGTGCTCTCCAGATAAACTATTCCAACCTTCATTTCCCCCATGCCCACCTCCTCCCCTGTGCAAACTGCTCTAACTGCAGCCCCCGTGCACTGTGCCTGCTCCAGCTCTGTGGCCCACACTGAAGGCTCCCATGCTGTACTCGCTCCTGGTTTTCCAGCAGCAGTCATCAGTAACCCAGGCAGCCCCAACCCGCTCCTGCGAGCCCAACAGGACTGGCAGTAGACTCAGACTGCTGGAAACAGGATATGGGATTAAATGAGCACTTGGCTTGACATCAGCATAAGCTCCTCTGTGGTTTGGATCCTTCCCCCAGCTCTGATACCTCTGCTAGATCAGAGCTCAGACAAGGCACCTCTGACACACAGGCACAGGAGGGTCCCTGTCCAGAATCAGCAACTGTCCCCACGCTGGGGCACACTGAGCATGGGCAGTGGCGGTGGTGAAAGAGCATCAGTGTACAGTGGAGAGCCAAGGCAAGGAACAGGCAGAGCTGCACAGCCCTGGTCGGAACAGATAGTTTATCCATGACTTCTGACTTGACAAGAACAGCAGATGGGGCTTGGAGCGCTCGTGATGTCCTCCTTGGCACCCTGTGAGCAGAGATGTTACTGTGCCCCGTTCCCTGTCCGTGTCGTGTGTGTGTGTGTGTGTGTGTGTGTGTGTGCTGCCAAGGACTCCAGCAGCTCCTGACACTCACCCCAGCTGCATCCCCACCTCCCCCCAGCCCCAGGACCCTCTGAAGCACTGCAGTGACAGCATCTGACCACGGGACAGAGCTGGGGCACAGAGCACGAATGAGCAAGATGGGGATGTGCCACCCAAACTCACCCTCAGTGGCAGTACTGGATTTGGAAAGATTTCTGTGACCAGCAGCACCAGCAGCACTCCCTCAGCGAGCCAAACAGAGCCTTTTCCCTAAGCTGTGCACCAGACTGTGCCAAAATCTAGCTGGGAACAAGATAGGTGGGAACTGCCCACCCTGGGCAAGGACACCAGCCCCAAGGATGCAGTAAAGGCTCTGGGAAATGTGGGCAGGAAGGCCCCAAGCTCAACAGTTCTCCCAGGCAAGGTGAGCACTTTCCATGGCAGCAACAGCAAGGAGGAGCACAGCAGGAACTCTGTGAGAGGAGGAGTGTGACAGGAACTGCGAGAGGCCAGAGGGGCAGCCAGCCTCGCAGTCTCACCTCACACACTCTGGGGCAGCTCTTCAACGTCCACACAGAGTGATGATCCCAAACCAGACCTTCACCATTTCTCCAGGGAAGAGAAAGGAGGAAATAGGGTCCCAAAACCAGAAATAAACAGAAGACAACTTGTCAGGAACCAAGAGCCTTGGGATTTCCTTTGGTTTCGGGAGCAGCAGCTTCCACCACGTGTAGCAGCTCGCCAGCCTCAACACTCTTCAGGGTGAGGAAATTCCTCAGGGGTTCACACTCCAGTTAAGCCCTTTGACATTCTTCTGTCCTGGACACCAACCAGCACAAAATCCTAAGAGCAGCTTACCTGGGACGTGCACAGAAACGCTAACGCCCACCACAGGGACTCCCCGAGGGTGCTGAAAGCAAGACACTTCAGAAGGGGTTCTGCTGCCTGCTCAGCAAAGCCAAGAGCTGCTGGCTCTGTGCCACCCACACCAGCTCTTACCTGTGCCTCCTGCCAGCTGCGAGCTGCTCCGCTCCTTGGCCAGCCCGTTGGCTTTGGGGCTGGCGCTGGGCGCTGCCGCCGTGGTGGCGCGGGGGAGCCGCTTGCCCGGGACCTTCACCGTCGTTCTCAGCAGATCAATCTCCTTCCCGTGGACGTTCTGCATGTAGTCCTGGAGCAGGGGCAGAAGGGTGGAAGATCAGCCCTGCCCCAGCCAAGCAGGCTCAGCTCCTCCATCCCCAGAATCAGCACTACGCCCTGTTGGATGCCAGGACAAGGCCGTCTGGGAAAGCATGGCTGGGGATCAGAGATCACACAGAGCCAAAGGGCGCGCAGGTGGCCAGCACTTCCTCCTCCCTACCATCCCTTGTTTAATCTCAGCACTCAACTGCAACAGCTGATCATACATTTAATATACCATACTACACTACACTATACTATACTACACTATATTATAATATACTATAATATAAGTATAGCGTAAGCAATGGGATACCTAAAACTTTCCTCCCAGGTCACAACTGGGGTAAGAGAAACCCAAACAAACAGAACTTGGGTAACTCACCTGCTCATTCACCTGCAGAGCTTTCTATTATTCAAAACCTGGTGCTTCCACCATTTCTTCTGGTAGACAGTTCATTATGCAAGCAAAACCCCACGTCCAGACTGTAACTATCCCTCTGCCCTGTCTTCCAAGAGCATCTCAGCTTTCAGTTAGAATGAAAGTCTCTCCCAAGCATTGTGTTCCTTCAGTGCCTCCTGCCCCCCTGCTCTGTGGGGCACTGTGGTTCTCCCCCAGCCCTCTCTGATGAGGCCAGCTCCTCCTCAGGTAGGTGCCCTCAGAAGGGGAAGACCCAACCAATCCTACAGAGGATTCTTATGGTCAGGTCCCAAGGGAGCAGGGACCAACACTGTGGCTCAAGGCTCTGGGAGGAACAGGGAGCTG
Organism: Regulus satrapa; assembly: GCA_013396955.1. Classification (NCBI taxonomy): domain Eukaryota; kingdom Metazoa; phylum Chordata; class Aves; order Passeriformes; family Regulidae; genus Regulus; species Regulus satrapa. The sequence continues at coordinate 175,995 of VWZN01006774.1, forward strand.
GGGACACCAACCCTGGGCTCCTGTGCTGCCTTAGGAGAGGAGCCACAGCTGTCCAGGGAGAGCCTGTGGCTGCTGCGGGGGGCTTGGGTTTACCCCAGTTCACAAGGAGCTCACCAAAAAGCTTAACTCAGAGATGGTCCCTGTCTGTTTCCACATCTAAGAAGAGAAAGACATGAACAAGTTTAAGAGCAGCAATCCTGCCATCCTGGACCCAAAAGCAGATGGCAGGGGCTGCGCAGGCCACACTCTGTGCTCTCAGGTAGCTATTGGGAAGGGTCAGTCTCCCAAGAGCACCTTCACACCTCGGTCTGAACCCCTCTCTTTCCACTGACCTCCATGCAGGGCTCCTGCCCTCAAAGCACAGCCCAGCCATGGGGCAGCACAGCCTCCCATGCTCCCCGGGGCTGGGCAGCCTGGCCTCAAACCTTGGCACTCCCCATCCAGTACTCTGGGTGACCCTGACACCACCAGCCTAAGCAAACACCACAGCAAGCTGCTCCCAGCCGGGTGCAGCCCTGGTGACAGCCCTGGGCAGGGACCCTCCGAGGGGCTGGAGGATTTTCCCTCACTCAGCACAACTGCCGCGGTCGCCGGCTGCCTGCCGGAGCGAGCGGTCACTGGCGCTCGGCTTTTATTACCCACCATAAAACAGCAATTTCTTCCCAAGCCTCCTCGCTAATTACCCAGCCAGTTCTCTCATTTCATTTTATTACTGGAATTAACAACGAGTTCAAAGCGTGGAAAGCTATTAAGATGTGTGATTAAGCCACATTCAATTAGTTTCTACAAACAATTTAATTGATGTTGCAGATAGAATTAACAGAAGGTGATTGTGTGAATGGCTCCACTGGCTGCAAAATGGGAGCTGCTTCCCTGGCTCTGTGCAGCGCGGCCGGCGAGGCTGGGCTCAGCCACGCACCTTCCCGGCAGCGGAATTCTCTCCAAGGCTTTGGGGAAGTGATGGCAAACTGCACCGGGCTCTTCACACAACTCCTTCTTTTCCTGTCGCTGAACACACTCACGGAAAGGTAGAAACAGTGATGCAACAAGGAAAGCCCTGCTGAGCCCAGGGACCAGGCCCCCAGCACTCCTGCCTCCACGCCCAGGCATCCTGCTCGTCCCTGAAACCACCGGCTGCTCCGGGGCAGAGGCAGAAGTGGTACCTCAGGGCAGGAACCCACCGAGTGCCCCAAGCATGAGCCTGGGCTGGTGGTCAAGGCAGATTTGCTTCCATCAGGAAAGCAATTCCAGGCCAGCTCACCAGCATGTGTTTTGCCAACCTGTGACTGCAAACCCGCAGTTTATGTCTGACCCCTGCTGAGGAAACTTTCCAGTTGGCCTGGAGGTGCCGTGATCCAGATCCAGGAATAGGCTGAGTGATGAACTCCCCAAAGCAGGTGAAGAGCTCCACCAGGAAGCTTCGGCTGGTAAAATGAGCACTGCCAGAGCCAGGCCCTGACCTCCATCCAATGGGGCACAGACGGACACACTCTGGCCAGATGTGCAATGGAGAAGGAAATTAGGGCTGCTGATCTCTGAGGTCCTGACACCCACCCCAGGAGGGACAGGGAGAGAACGTAACAGAGATGGAAGAGAAGTCAGGCCAGGAACTGCCTTGACTCATGCCAAGGAACAGCCACTGGGAATGCAAAAGGAGCACAAAAATGCTCTGGGGCATTGAACATCCTGATGGGCAGGGAAGACTCTTTCCTGCAAGGAGCAGCCTGCCCTCAGCTTGCCCTGCCCCTTTGCTGCATCCAGAATTCCCCCATCCCCCAGACACACGGTGGAACAGGCAGGGAAGAAGCTGGGACTTCCCATCCCATGACACGAGCTGGAGGCTGCAGGTCCCCTTGGCTGACGCTCTGTGGTTTGTTCTAGCCCACAGCTCCCCCTCGCCCCGTGCCAGCCTGCCTGGGATCTGCTGCCAGGCTGAAGCGATAGAAGAGCACGTGCCTCGTCCATCCCTACCATGCTCTGCTTGTGTCATCCTGTGGAAAGACATGAGAGCTCTGCCTCAGGCCACAGATTACAAATCCATCACAGCACCTTCTGATTCATTCTGGAACATGGGGAGGAGCAGATACAACAGGACACTGTCCTCTGGCCTAGCCCTTCCTCCGGCTTGTCCCTGCGTCTACCCCTCCCTGCACTACCCCTTCCTGGTACCAACCAGGTACCAGAGGGAAAGGAGGCAGAGAGGCTTTGTGGATCCTACCAGCATGCTGCCAAAACTGCAGCACACAATGGGACACGGTGGTGGGTGCCAGGGTCCCTTCCCCAGCTCCCAGGCAGGCGATGCCTCGGGGGAGCACACAGAACCCCAGCCTTGCGGCAGACAGGCTGGGCAGCCCCGTGCTCTGTGCCCATGCAATCCACCCTCGCTGTAGGTAAACACACACGGCAATCCAACCCCTATTTCAGGGGCAAGGTTCAGAGCTCCCCGTGGAAACTGGCCAGGAGAGGCCCCACTGGCATCACCCTAAGCAACGGGCTGTGGATCGCCAGTGGCACCAGCTGGAAGCAAACCAGACTTTTTCCCCAGCCAACTCAGTAATGAAATGAAACACTGAAGTGCAGGAAGGAGAGCAAGTGGCATCAATCTCGATCACCCCCTGCATAATGAATGGTGAAAAAAAGGAGAGAAACCTGGTGTGTGGCAGCACCAGCATCTGAGAGTAGCTAAACAACAGCCCAGAAATTGCTCTGCCTCTACAGCTGATGGTAATAGCATGGTAATTTCCACGGAAGAAATACAATAAGCCCGTACACAGAGGTGCACAGGTGAGCACACACACAGAGTTGGCAGCAGCATCTGGTTTGGTGCTCTGAAGACCAAAAACTGGGGTTACAAAGTTAGAGAACTGCAGACTACAGCACAGAATGGGGATTGAGGACTCTAAGAAAAAGCTGCAACAAATTAAAGAAGAAATGAAATGGTTTGGTCTCCAAGAACAGGAGAGTCCAGGAGCTGGATAACTGAGCATGGTAAACCCTGGAGTGAGGGTGCAGGGTTAGCAATGAGGAGAAATCCTCTGAGGCTCAGGGCACTCCAATACCACACATCTGAGAAGATCAGAGACAGACTGAGGGCCTGGGAACATTCATGAAAGCTGCAGCCCCTTGCTCTCCTCCTTGCAGCCCCCTAACCCACCCCGTGCCCCCAGCCACCGCCTGTCTGTCTGTCCTGTGGCAGTATGTCCTTGGCAGAGGTGCTGGGCCTGTGTCACAGGTGTGTCTGTCCGTGCTGCTGCCGCAGCAGCAAACTGTGCTCAAGAGGGAATAGGGAAGAAGCCATTAGCCCCACAGTGGGGAGGTGACAGAGATGGATGGGGCAGCAGCTGCGTGCCTGAGCCAAGCGGTGAGAAGGATCAGAGCTGCACTGACGGCAGCTCAGCTCGGCGGGCCCCGCACAGGCACCTCGCCTCCATTACCCCACACCTGGCAGCCAGGAAAATTATTCCACACCCAAATGGCACCATCAGATATTGGCTGCAAGGAGTTCTCTGCCTGCTCCTCATCCGGCTGCAGGGTAGACGCCGCTTCAATGGACTGAGCAGGCAAACAGGAGAGAACTGCAGCTTCCCAGAGTAATCCTGCACAGAACGTGTTTCCACCAGCCTAGCACTGAACAAATGGCCTGCAGGAGAGAGTCTCCTCCAGACCCTGGTAAAAACCAGCCTGCTGAAAATGCTGCCTTGGAGGTGTGGCCAACACTGAACTCCTGTATAGGGCAGAGCCCAAAACTTCCATCTGCATCCAAACTCTTCCCCAGCCCCTCTGTGCCACGATAGCTGCTGCAAGAGCACCTGCAGCAGCAGCCACAGCACGAAGGACACTGTGCTGTCCCACCCTGCTCCTCTACTCAGCCCAGTACTCACGTGCAGGCTGGGGTGGTAGGTGAGGACCCCATTGTCACACAGCGTCACGTACTTCTTCTTCCACTCCTTATTGAGGGACTTGCCGCTGCGCTTGAGGAGAATGCCCTAAAAGAGAAGAGTCACGAGTCTCACATGGTGTTTGGTCCAGGCACCTCATGCTCCTCTCCAGCACCGCCCCTTGGAGACTGGTCTTTGAGAAGAAACAAGTGCACTCGAGAAAACATCTTCTAGGTCGGCTTTCCCACATTTCCCTGGGCTGCACCCTTTCACTACCAACCCCTCGGTCCCCACAGACAGCCCCCTCCCTTTCAGGGATAAGGGTCTCCACATGTCAATGCCAATGTTCAGCTTCTCTGAAGGACCCATCACATCCTCTGCTGTCCCAAACCACTCCCTCTGAGAAACTCTTCCCGTGCTGAAAGGCAGTGCCCACACAGGGTAGGAGCCAACCACAGGCACATATTGCACCCAGACCTTCTCCCACCACCCAAAGCAAAGAAGGAGAGTCAAGGAGGGAACACTGGGGACAGGCAGCGGCTGATTGAGAAACAACACTCCAAACACAGGTCTCCCAAGGCGTGCACATTTTCTTGCCTGCTTGTGATTCTGAGAGCTGTCAAACACAGGAGGGAAACATTCCAGGAGGGAGTGCAGGTCCTGGGCAGTTGAGAGTTAGGGTCACCCCTCTGCTCATCAGGATTTTACCTGAGACCCACACTGCTGTCACTGGCACAACAGACTGCCAGGGCCAGGAAATGATTGCACCCACACGTGCTGAACTCCCTCTTCCCACCAGGATAACCCCAGCTAACCCCACTGATCAGAACCAGGGCTCAGAGCACAGACCCTCCTCATCCTCTCCCCGTTCATGTTTGCCTTCCTAGGAAAGGTGCCTCCAGCAGCAATTTATCATGTACCAAGTAAGGAGAAAGGTGGAGGGGGAGAAGGAAGCTGGCGCAAGACACCAGGTGCAAGTGCTTTGGAGCAGGGAGAGCACATCAAACACTGTCGGCAGGGAGGGAGGGACAGTATGGGGGGACAAAAGTAGGAATGAGCAACAAAGTCTGGGAAGAAGCTGGATCTACCAACTGTCAGGCCTGGCCCCTCCAAAAGTGCTGTCTGGACAAACATCCAGACTGCCTGTTCCTAACTTGGCAAAAATCTGGGCCCCAGGCCAGCCCCTCCTCAAAAACCTGGGCAGAAAGTCTCAGCCCCGCCAGCCTCAGCATATTTGGGGGCCCCGTCCCAGTGCCTGGAGACTGAGCTGCTGTGCCTGCATGGTGCAAAGGCCCAGCACAAAGTGCTGGGGGACAACACTGCCAGACGTGACCGTGAAATCAGCAATAAATGGTGCAGAACAGGCAGAAATCCCCGTAACCACTCCAGCTTGGTGCTTGGGCAGCAAACAGCAGGAAAAGGAACTGCCTCCCACACATGCAGGGATGGATCATGAAAACAGAGTGGCTAGGGCAAAGCTGTGTGTGGGCAGGATCAGATCCCTTGTCAGGATCTGGTATCTTGCCCTCAAGAGCTCTAAGGACATGAGCTGAAGAACTCACTCAGTAGGAGTCAGAAGGTGCTGATGACAACATGGCATGGAATGTGGCAGCTGACAGTTCCTGCTCTGCCAAGGGGCAAGCAACAACCCCTGGAGTCACAGCTGGATGCTCACAGCAAGCAAATCTAGGGAAAAACTATGGCAAAGAGTGATGGGGAGAGGAGAGGAGAGGAGAGGAGAGGAGAGCCTGGTTCTCCCTTGAGTAAAACACAGTATCTGATGGCAGGAGTGACTGTCCTGACAAGCGTTTTTCGATTTCTGTCAGGTCTGTAACCCAACAACAAATACCCTTAAACACCAGTTGTACAAAACCCATAGAGCCAGTAATGGATGGAATGAGAACTAGTCAAGTGCAAGGTCTCAAAACATATCCATGTCTGAGTACAAGTGTGGTTATAAATGGCAAACCTGTGTCCAACAGAAGAACTTACAGAGGTGCAGCCAACCTGCATCTGGTTCAGGCTAGCTCCTCAATGTCTTGCTCAAATGAACTCCAAGAAAACATAAAACCAGAGAACCTAAAGGTAATGTGGCAACTGTATGGTGTAAATCAGTGCAGAGACTGGTCCTGAAGCCTAAGTGCCTCCTATCACAGGGCAAACGGAGCTGCTGAGCACAGCAGGCACAATCCTGCTCAGGGGCCAGGTGGCAGGACCCTGCCGTGGGCTGTCAGGGCTGCTCCTGCACAGGGACCGGGTGGCAGAGCCCACGTGTCAGCTCCTGGGCTGGGTGTGCCATCACTGAGCAGCTCCCAGGGCTCCACAGGACAGGTACTTCCATCTGGCAGCCCCTGCTGGGTCACACGGGGTAGTGTTATCTCCCATCTGTGATACTGTCACAGCAAAGCAGAGCTGCAGGAGTGCTGGGAGGTCACTTCACCCCTTCCTCCCTGGACAGGCTCAGCTGCACCACATCACTCTAACCTCTCCACAGAACCTGCAGTCATGGACACTGGTCCTCCCCACTGGGGATGGGATCCTGATGTCCCTGCACCTGCCAGATGAGATGGCAGCCATGCCATGCCAGGGGCAGGACAGCTGCTGGGGTCCTCTGTGCCATCCTCCCACACACAGCCAGCAGCACCCGTGATCCCTCAGCACTGGTTTTGGACCCACCCAAAATCGTCCTCTCTAACACCACAGCTGGGCCACACATTTCCCACACAGTGTGAAAATGACTGTTCCTCCTCCCACACAAAGCGAGTTCAACATCCACCAGCTCACCCAGGTAAATGGTGAATTCTCTTAATTCAGAACACTTATTTGGTATCTTTCAAACAAATCTGCTCCAGACTGGGCTGAAGTTACAAATCTAACTCAAAGTCCCTGTGGAACTTTCTGGTTTCCAAGCATGACAATTCCTTCTGGACAAAGTCATCTCTTCTGGGCATGAAGATTCTTCCTAGGCATGAAGATCCCTTCTAGGCATGATGGTCCCCCTTCTGGCCCTAAACCTGGCTCAGTCCCACAGTCTGACCTGCCCTTTCATAGCATCCTGCAGAGATCCTCTCCTCTCCTTGATGTGACTTCAGCCTAATGCACCTTGGTGCTAGCAAGCACCCGCTTGGGCACTGCCAGCCTGCCCAGACACACGCTGCCTGCCGAGAACGGCTGGGCTGCACTCGGGTCAGCTCAGCCCTGCAGCTCGGCAAACTGAAGCACAACCAAGCTCAGGGACGGAAAGGAGGGCCTGGCACTACAGCCCCTTTCTGCAAGCCCGAAGGAACAAGAGTCCAACGGGGCAAGAACCCGCGGCGGAGGCCGTCTGCCCAGAGCCTCCCGGCCAGGCCCCTCATGGCTCCTGGGCCGGCGCACGCGGGTGCTCCTCAGCCTCCCTCTGCACCGTGTGGGAAGACTCGCAGGAAAGAACTCTTCCCCAAGTTTCTTCCCGTGTCACACACAAAGGGAGGAGAGCCCGAGCCTCTTCCCTCTCCCGGCATTCCGCGCTGGGCTGTGCTGGTGCACAGTAAAAGCAGCAGCAGCAATATGCAGCGTAATGAAGCAGGGAGCGGCGATGGCCCCCAGAGGACTCGTTTACTCCACAAATCTCCCTTCCACTCACTTTTTGCTAAGAATTTTAACACCAAACTTAATTGTGAAGTCGCGTATTGATTGGAAAATGCAAATGGCAATTTAAATGTAATCTAAGCTCCCAGCATGATCCCAGCTCCCAAGGAGGAGGAGTCACCCGCCTTGGGCCCTGCTGGAGTGCACGGCCCGAGCAGAGCCAGGCCAGGGGCCAGGGGACCCCCGGGCTGCCAGCACGCTCCCTGCAGCCTTCCCAGAAAGATCTGGTAGATGTGCAATTAGGAGTTCATTCCTGGTAACAAACAGCTGAGGAAGCTTCGTCTCCCGGCCTAATTAACCCACTTCTCAGAGATAAGTGTCCAGCTAGGAGGGAACTCTTCCAGCCTTGCAGGACCATCACCGAAAGGACACTGAGGCACAGGGACCCTGAGTCCCTGGCCCAGAGCACCCCTAGCAGAGGCCCCAGCTGCCTGGAGGGCACGGGGGTGCTGTCCCAGGTGTGGGGGACCCCAACACCCATGATCTCACCTGTCCCCTTGGGGAGCTCCATCTTTTCCAGACAAGCATAAGGGAGACAGATCAGGTCACCCAGAGGTGCTGTGCTGAAGGAGGCAGTGACAAGTGACAGCCAGCCACCCTGCAATAGCAACACACATCCCTCCCCAGCCAAGGGAGTGGCTTGCTCCCGAGGTGACCTGCCAGCAGCCCCAGCACCCAATGTGCCAGCCCATCCCAAGGGAAGCCAACACTCCAATGCTGGCCACAAACCCAGGCAGGAGATCCTGCCCATTTGCCACTCACAGCCCCAAACCCGCCAGCTTCTCTGCTCTTACAGCTGGGCAAGGCCAATAAGCAGTCCAAAAGGAAAACTAACTAAAGGCCCCATTCTCCCACAGCCTCTCAGAAAGAGCAAGCAATGTTCTTCCAGAAGGGGTGGGACCATACCAGAGACCCTGTCCCGAATCTGTGATACAGAGGTACCCCTCCTGTCCCCATTGGTGGTACCAAGCCATCGCTCCCTGTGGTGTAGGGCCATGGCAGGAATGTGCCAAACTGCAGTGCTAACCTCGCTATGGACCCCCTGACAACCCCTTCCCCACAAGCCACATGTCAGTATCTGCTGGCACAAGCCAGTGCCCACCTGTTGAACACCACTTCTGCCCACGTATGTTCCTGTAAAAACACTGCCAGGATCTCTCATCTCTGTGAAATCACCTCTTGCAACTCTGGCTAGAAGAGGTGCCAGTCCTGAACCCAGCACGGACCTGGATCTCCCATGGGAACTCTTTGCTCCAGACTCTCCTTTGAGCTGCTGCTGCCATGAACTCGTCCCTCTGCTTAGTCCTGAACCAGACAGCACTTTGGCATCTCCTCCTCCTTGCAAAGCCCAGAAAGGATGTACAGGTTGTGTTTGCAGACCTGAGCCTCCATCAGTCCCAGTTCTCCCCATTTCACAGCAATGCCTGCCTACAGCATGGAATAACTTAATCCCACTAAACCAACACAGCCTCCAGCAGGCCAGGCAGGGCCAGGGCCAGCAGCACAGGGACACAGGAGCAGGTGAAGCAATCATCCTGCCCTGCCGAGTGGAGGCAGATCCTGGGAAAAGGACCCCAAAGCTCCAGGCACAAAAGGCTGTCAGGCCCCTGTCAGGACCAGCCCTGTAGCAGGCAGCAGCAGGCTCTCAGGAACCAAGTCAGGTCTCACTGAGGGCTCCAGCTGCTCGACTCTCAGCCTCCCCTACCCTGCCACAGAACAGCCACGCACTGCTTCCCCTGCTGCCCGGGCTGGGCTGACCCAAACCAGAGCATACGGGCACTGCCACTGCAGTCAACAGCCCACTGCAATCAACAACCCACTGCACACACCAACAACCCACCAGCAACAACCCAGTGCACACCAACAGGCCCTGGGCTGCAGAGAGCGGGGCATGGTCCAGCACGCAGCTGGGCTGTCCCCTCCTGCTGGGGCTGTGCCAGACTTGGGGCACCTCAGAAGCAGAGCCCCCATGTGTGAGATCCCACAGTCCCCACCCTAGCGCTGCTTCTCCCATCACTGCTCCCTCTGGCCCCAGAGCCGACCCTCCCAATGCTGCCTTCCCAACACCACCCTCCTTTCAGCACAGCCCCCTGCCCAGGGCACCAGCAGCCCTGCACAAACCTGCCCCAGGATTACTGCATGGGCAGGGAAGGGCAGGAGCTTTGGCAGCTCCAGCAGTGAGCAGGGTCTCTCTCTTCTGACCCACCACTCCACTCCTCAGCTAGCCTGGCCTCACTGAGTCCTTCCCCATGGAATCTCAGCACGGAATCGCACCAGGCAGCCACAACCTGGTGAGGATGTAGACTCTACTCTCCTTCCTCAGGTCCCAGCACTCCTGCAATGCAGAGACACAACTGGCCCTGTGCAACTCAGCCCTGGCAGTGCTGGGGGACACACGGGGCACATCCACAATGGGGGCACAACGTGCAAGGCAGGAGCACAACCAGACACTGCCAGATCAGTCTTTCCTGTAACGCAAGGAAATCCTGATGGAAACGCCATCCACGAACCAATCCACACCACTTGGCTCGCTTGGACATCACCCGTCACTGCTTGCCACTGCTTGTCTGGGTTGGATCCAGGCAGTTCAAGCTTCCCTGGAAGTCAAGAGGCAGGAGCAGAACGCACTGCAGCTGGAGGAAGCAGTGCCTCCCTTAGATTCCCAGCAGCTCAGGGGCTGGGCACTGCGCTCACAGCTTTTTGCAGTAGCCCCATGAAGAGGGGAATCCCCTTCCTGTCCTGCCGGGAGCAGGAGTAGGAGCGGAAAGGAACAGGAGAGGAGCAGGGAAGGAGCAGAGAGAGGATGCGGCGGGGGCTGCAGCGGGCGTGGGGCATGGATGCCATCTGCTGGAATCGCTCTGCAGCCGCCGCCACAGCCCCCAGCGGCGCCCTGACGCAGCCCCCACAGCACAGCCGCAGCCCCCCACCCACCCACGGCACAGGGTCCACACCAGCAGCCCCAGCACCACGCTCGCTGCTGGAGCCGGCGGGGGCAGCCCCCGGGGCAGAGGGGCACCGCGGGCCCGCGCCGCCTGCTGAGCAAAGGCGCCCCGGCCCACACTCCCCGGAGCCTGCTCTCGCAGCGGGGCGAAGGGGAGCATCGAACCTGCTTCATGGGAATGGCCCGCCCGCTGCCAATACTGTCCGCTTTACACTCCGGCACCTTCTTGTCGCGCTCCGGGTCCGCGCCCTTCCGAGACTGGAAGAGAAGAGACACAGGCGCGTTAGAGCTGGGCACAGGAGAGCAGAACGCACGGTCCCCTGTCCCCAGCAGGCTCCAGAGCACTCTGCTCTCCCCCAGGCCAGCTCCCCCAGCGCACAGCGCAGCCGGGCCCTCACCCGGCCCCTCTAGGGACACTCGGGACACTCCAGCCCAGCCCCCCGGCCAGCTCTCCTCTCCCCCCACTCCAAGCAGAGCTGTCCTCCTCCTGGCAGAGCGGGGCTATGTGCGACCCCCTCCCGTGGGGCACACAGGACATGGCGACAGACAGAAATGGCATGGGATGCAGGTGGAGCATGGATGGAAGCAGGAGAGGCTCAGGCAGTGAAGGAACTCACACCTCTACTAATCCAACAGATTTATTCTGGTAACACACTTGCACCATACAAAGTAGCACAGGTCACCGGGCAGAGATACCAGCCCCTTACAAAAGAGCATGGACAATAAATATCTACCACACGTCTAGAGCGGCGAGAGCGGACCCACCAGCGCCCGAGGGCCGCGGGGAGAGCAAACTCTGATAAATACAATATGAAATTTACAGTCTGTTGAGCAGAACTCATTCAAAGTGCTTAGGACAGAGGGAAATACCAAGTCATACATGGCATGGAGCACAACCAATACATTCAGAATCACAACAATGGCAGGAGGCAGCGGCAGCGTCTCTCTGGAGCGTCCTACACACCCCCTCAGTCCAGGAGGGCCCCGTGTGCTTTGGATCAGAAAGGGATACGAGCCCTGCACGCCTGGGACACCGATTCACCAGATTTTGGGCCCAGAACCAAACAAAGAGATCGAAAGAGAAGAAAACTAAAGAGACACAGATGGCTGCTCGGCTGCGAGGAGAAGAGGAGAAGGAGCAGGAGTCCATGCAGGCTGCAGAGGTGCAGGAGGGAAGAAGGAGCGGAGCGCTAGCGGCAGGCGCTGCAGCGGCTCCCGCAGGCAGCAGCAAAGCGTCTTTTGGCCCATCCAGCTCCATGCGCGGCTGTCGCCCGGTCCCGGTGTGTCTGCAGGTCTTCCCATCCCAGGAGGGTCGTCCGCCTGGCATCCCCGAGAAAGGGCAGTGCCTAGACAGCATCCAGCAGGCCCAGAAATGTCCCAGCTTAAAGTGCAGGCGCAGGCCGTCTCAGCGCTTCCTAGACTTTACATGGGGGGATTTAAAAGGCTCCTGCGTGTCTCCGAGGGGGGGACCCATGCTGGCTGGAGGGCGGGCGAGCCTCTAATCTTAGATCAATCCCAGTGCCCATCCCTTATCCGGCCCTGGAGAGGCAATGAAAAGTGAGAGAATTTGTACAGAGGTGCCGTGTGTAACCACCTGGATCTTCTAATTTGGAAGGAGTTGGAAAGGCCTTTTTGTTGATGAAAAGTTGGAAACAGTGGCACATATCTGCAAATATCGAAAGAATAAAGAGTTTGGCAAGTTATACTCAGAACACGGACACGAGTCTGTCAGTGATGGGTGCCAGCAGACAGCACGGACAGGCCACGGAGTGGGCGCCGGCGGCAGCAGCAGTCGGGGCTGGGGCTGGGGGTCAGGAGTGGGTGGGCGCCTCGAGGCTCGGGTGGGCGCAGAGTTTGTCTCCACCTGGAGCTCTGGGGCACACAGACCCCTCTGGGGGGGAATGCGATCCAGTGGGGAACGGGAGGGGAGCAGGAGAGAGGAGGAACAGGGTAGAAGAAGAAGAGAGGAGGAGAAGAGCAGAAGAGGAGATGAGGAGGAGGAGAAGGAGGGAGGAGGAGGAAGAGGAGGAGAACGAGGAAGAGCGGGGAGGAAAAGGAGAAGGGGGAAAGGAGAAGAGGAGCAAAGGAGTCAGGCATAGCTCAGGACTGGGGCTGCAGCGGCTCCTAGAGCTGGGCCGAGCACTGCACCTCGGAAAGGCCTGTGCCCACCTGGGGACCCCACAAGGACAAAGGCTGCTGGCTACACCTGTGCTGCCTGCCTGGGAAAAGCTAGCGGCAAAAAACAGCCTTTCCTTCCCTTCCCGCCCTTCCTGGTCCTGTCCCACTGTGGGAGGTGTCGGGAGCTGCTGCTGCTGCCACGACCAGATGGGTGAAGACGTCAACGTGAGCCATGGATGTGCACCAGCACACGAGCAAGCAGTGAGGTGAGCCCCAGCCCCGCGGCGAGCGAGCGCGTGCCACCGAGCCCGGGTGAGCCCGCGGCGGAGAGCAAGCGTGAGCCCGGGATGGGTGAGCGGTGAGAGCCCTACACGCATGATGACGTCCACAGCGAACAAGCGTAAGCCCCGCAGCAAGCCGCCCTCCTCCTCCCCC
>VWZN01006774.1:189031-217955 GCA_013396955.1 Regulus satrapa
GCAAGCACGAGCGAGAGAACGGCGGGGCGGAGGGGCGAGCGCCGCCAGCGCCGCGTGCAGCGCGAGCGCGGCCTCGGCCACGCTGCGGGGCATTCCAGAGGGCACGCGGAGGGGAAGGCACCGAGGAACAGACGGGGCGAGCGTGGGCCTGGGGCGTGCACGCAGAGCTGGGGGTGCATGAGATGTCTTGGGGGAATGCACAGAAGCTGTGGGAGGTCAGCGCAGAAGCTTCCAGGATGTCAGAAGCCGAGGGAGACGCACACATTCCCAGCACAAGGAATGGGGGGAGTCTGGGGTGCCAATGGTGCGGTGAGAGGAATGGGGCACAGGACGCTGAATTGGTGCGCTCTGGGCTCAGAGCAGTAGCGGCTGGTCACAAGGCTGACACGGTGCAACAGGTACAAGGGCTTTGTGGGGGCCGGTTCCACAAACAGCAGACACAGTGTGCTGAGCAATGGTGGCTGGAAAGCACATTGAGATGGGGAGAGGAGCAAGGCCGGAGCCTGCACACGTACACAGGGAACAGAAGCTACACCTACACTAGACACGGGACTGGGACACGTGTGTGCTCACAGCGAGGGGACACTCATGGCTGTGCTCAGAGCAAGGGTGAGTGTGAGGGCAGGACTGTGCACACTGCGTGGACGGCGTGTGCATGGTGTGAGAGCGTGCAGAGAGGCAGGCTGCAAGGCAACCAGCACAGCTGAGGGCTGCAAATGTACCCTGCTCCACCTGGGGCCCACAACTCCGCTGCCTCCCCTCCGTCTTCCCTCCCTCCACACCCACAGCAGCTCCCACGTGCGCTGCTCGAGTCGCGCAGGATTCGGGAACGGGAGTGAGTGGGGCCCCATGCCAGGTGCTGAGCTCTGCACAGCACCACTGGGCACAGCATCACCAGCACCAAACAGGAGGCCCAGCGAGCAGGGGCTCCGTGCCACGCTCGGGGTATGCAGCCCCAAGGAGGAGATGAGCAGTCACTGGTGCTGTGCACGCACAGCTGCACTCCCTGTAACGAGCAGGAGCTCACACACGCTACACACGCACACGAGTGCACCCGTGCACACTCCTATGTGTGTGAGGAACGTCCTGCTCCCAGATGCTCCCCATGCACGCACACTCTGCCTGAAGCAGCTCGCAGCACCACGGTCCCTGCACAGGCAGAAGGTCCCTCCCACGCACACACGGAGCCCTGCATCCCCGGCCCTCCTGCCAGCACGGCACGGGCTCCCATGCCGAGAGCCCACGGGGTGAGGCTGCTGTGAGCCGCTCCCTCCCTTGCCCTCTGCTCTGCTGCAAACCCCCCCGGAGCTCGCGGGCTGCCAGCGCCGCTTACCGTGAAGATGTTGGAGCGCCGCTTGGACTGCTTGCGGATGGGGGTGGGCGTGTTGGAGGCAGCGATGGTCTCGATCCGCAGCTCCCGCTGGCTGATGCTCGGGGTGGAGGGCACAGAGGAGGAGTAGTCACTGAAGGCTCCTCCACCGTTGGTGGCCTGGAGGAGGAGATGGATGGTCAGAGAGGTCAGAGACAGGGTGGGGGCACGACTGCAGGAACACCTCCTGCCCCATGGAGCCTCATGCCAGGGCAGGGAGTGCTTCACAGGACTGGGACAGGGTGACATCTTAAAAAATCATGGAATAATTTCGGTTGGAAGGGACCTTAAAGACCATTTAGTTCCAACTCCCTGCCACAGGCAGGGACAACTTCCACTATACCAGATTGCTCCAAGCCCCATCCAACCTGGCCTTGAACGCCTCCAGGGATGGGGAGCTCACAATCTCTCTGGGCAACCCAGAGAAATATCCACTGCCAGGCACTGCTCCTGCTCAACAGAGGGGCTTGGGAAGCCTTTCATCTCTTTCTGCTCTATTTTTTTCACCAGTAAAATGTTCAAGTTCTGAAATCAAAGTGATGGGCATCAAATGGCCAGAGAAACCTAGCTGAAGCCCTTCCAAGCACAGGTGTGGAACAAGGCCTGAGGCGGCAGGGTCCCACAGGGCCCCCCCCGAGCAGAGGGGCACAGATAGGGCACCTCCACCTGCTCCCAGAACACAGGATTGGGGTCACTCTCCTTGGGCAGTCATTCCCTTCCTCTCCACTGAGCCCATGAGACATGAGGCTGCGAGGCAGCCCAAAGCCTGCCCAGCTCCAAGTCCCACTCACGAGGACAGCCGTGATGGGGATGCGTGTCCCCAGGACTCCAGCCTCCACCTTCCCGTGTCCCAAAGCATGGAGTGCCACACCCCAAGCTCAAGCTCTGTGTAAAAGCCATCTCTGCTGCTGGTTTGGAGGTGTCTCTGAGCAGACCCTGAGGCTGGCACACACCTCCTGTAGCTGCAGAGCACCGTAGCCTCGCTGCGGTGGCCTGTGCCTGGGAACACAGGGGCTTCACTGACACCTCACTGGACTTCATGGCAGCAGGAAGATGCAACTGTGCAGCCATGCAGCCACCCCACCAACACATCTCCTCCAGACAAGGCTGCTCGTTCCCACCCTGCCCATGCTAGCAGCGTGGGCAGCCACTGGACAGGGGCTTAGGGACATCCCAGAAACAACGCGGGCATGGAAGCATTTTAGGAAGACCAGACCAGCCTGCGTGTCACTATGACACGGCACGTGGCAGCCCCAGCTCCCTGGCAGTTGTGAACAGTGTTTCAGAATCACTGAAATGGAGGAGCTGTCCCGAGAAGGGCAAGTGAGCTCCAGCACCCCAGAGGGAGCAGCCCAGCTCCTCCCAGCTCCACGCTCACAGAATGGTGGCATCAGTGGCCCAGTGACTTCCTCCACCCCTACACTGAGCCAGGAATGGAGCCCACACAGGGTTGATGATCTGCTGAAGGGGCTCTGCAAGGAGCCCAGAGGGATCAGAGCCTTTTTCTGATACACGCAGTTCAGAGAAGTGTGAACGGGGCTGCACTGGCAGGGCAATGACCATGACCCACAGCCCGGTCTCAGAAAGAGGTGCAACCTTCACACAAGCCATGGATCCCCTCATCTTTGACAAGAGATATGGCAGAAGACACACAATGAGAACTTAAGAGAGCTAAAAGCCACCCAAGCAGCAGTTTAGCTTCCTCCTCATGAAAGCAGAGCAAGGAAAAGAATTCCATGCTGTAAGCAAGTGGGTAGCTCGGACCATCCCAGCCTGTCTGGAAACAGGAACATTTCTGCAGTCCTGAAACACAGAACAACAGGGAACCTGGTCTGGTTGTGCTTTTCCACAAGTCCAAGAGGCTGGGAACTCTGCCCAGAGAAGGGAATGTCACCTCCTCTGCAGGCTGAGGAACCCTGCACCACACAAGAAGATTCTGCTGCCGAGTCCCAGGGAAGGGGGGACCACCAGGGACACAAAGGGGCAACAAAGCAACATGTCACCTGCAGGGACTCCTGACTTCAACAGAGACCCGCTGCCAGTCCCGGGTCTAGCAGCCACACAGGAGTACTGCAGGTGCTGTGATGAAGGAAGAGCTGCAGAGAGCCAGGGCCACTGAGGGCACACATGTGCTGTCTCTGTTTAACTGGCTCACCATACGTAAACTAGGTCAAAGAAAGTGAAATATTCCAACTGTCAGGAAGAGAAGGAGGATGTAGCAGCAAACAGCCTGCCACATGGAAGACAGAGCTGGGCATGGCTGCCCCTCCAAGACCAGCTCTTGGCCATGCTTGGCAAATCTCGGTGACCTTGGCAGCACATTCATGAGGCTGTGACTGTGAGGAGGAGCCAGTTTTGAAAAGGCTGCAGAGTCTGAGCTCCTGCCAGAGCAACTGGAACAAACCCTGTGGATGCAGGGGATGGACACTAAAGCATCAAGGAAGAAATTTTGCTACACCCTGGTTTATATTTTACTTCCTCCCTGCGTGTCATTTCTATCTGGCCAGAGTAACTTTCCCTAGCCTGTAAGTCTGCCCAGTGTTGGAGCCAAGGTTACTGTCCTTGAGTGACGAAGGACACTGGCCTTTGAGTCTCCCATCTCCCAGAGACCATACCTCAGGAAGAGCTCTGGGGCTCAGGAGTTTGGGGGCAGAGGAGAAAATATTTCAAACATAGAGAGTGGATCAGGCAACCCAGAGCCACCACCACTCTACTGGAGCAGGGAGCTCCAGAACTTCCATGGGACACAGGACAAATCTCAGGGTTGTAGGAGAACCCTGACAAGATGACAGGTCTGGGCCTGTACCATGTGTCTGCCATTGGTAGGTGCTTTCCTGGTGGACCTGAACAACCACCTGTGGTCACCACTGGGATCTGAGAACACAGTGGGAACTGGAAACTTGGTAAAACACCCGTGGGACAAATCCTTCCCATTAGTGTGTAACTGGTGAAGAGCATCAACAGTGCCACGGCGTGCCCGGGAAGGGCAGAACACAGCTGAGTTCAGGGGCAGTAATTCCGGGCATAACAAGGCCCAAGACTGAATGAGTAATTTGGGAAAGGGCTCCGAGTGCAAGAGCACAGAGAAACAGAAACACCAGCCTGGTGTCTGCAGGAAGAAGAGAGAAGCCAGAGGAGCACAGTGACAATGGAAAGTGGGCACCATGAGCCAAGGAGGCAACGGGACATCGTCTCCCACGAGGAAATGCCAACACCTGCTGCTGCAGCTCCTGAACAGAACGTGCCGCAGCAGGCCAGCGAGCACTGCTACCAGCTCAGGTGAGCTGCCCTTGGGGCTTCATTTCACTTGCAAACTTTGATTTTCCACCTCTTTCCTCTGATCTCTCACTGAGGTCTGGAGGAAGGCCCCCCAGTGCCCCCAAAGTGCCCATGCAGGAAGGCAGACCGAGGCCGTCGGAGAAGAGCCGTGACACCGGGCAGCCCAGAGCACGGCGGGGGTGGCAGCAGCTCCCAAGGCCCAGGGGCACCCAGCTCCCTCCACCAGCCTGTCAGGTACCTGCATGGGTTGCCTGTGTTACCTCCTGCCAGCTGCTGAGAACCAATTTCCTGGCAGAAAGACAAACTGCCATCCCACAGCAAACACAACAGTGACTCACCCACAGCCTGGGGAGCTCCCAAAGGCACCCCAGAGGCCCTGAAGACAGCCTGAGAACGGGGCAGTAAAAGTGAGGAAATCAGGCAGAATAACTCTGCAGGTGTAGCAAGCACCCACTGGCCTGAGAATCTCCCATCCCCTCCCTGCAGGCAAGGGCCAGGAGCTGCCAGGAGGGAGCAAGGTGGGAGTCAGGACCAAGTGAGGAGTGGGATTTCCAAACCCACCCAACCCGCCCACTCAGCAACAGGTGTGGGCAAGATAGAGAGGAGAGTCCAAGGCAGCAGGCAAGAGCTTTCCCTGGGGCTGCTGGGGTCTGGGGAATGGAAGGTACCTGCTCCAGCAGGTGCAGACCCACACCCCTCGAGCCGCTGGGAAGGCCAAAGGGACAGATCTGTGTCCCCAAGAGAGTGCAGGACTCCAGGGCTGGCCCTGGCTCCTGCTGTTCCAGATTGATGCTGAACACAGCACCCAGGGTCAGGGACCGGCGAGCACATGAGAGCTGGTGGAAAATCTTGACCAGGGCTGACAGCTCCCTACAGCTCCCTTTCCCTCCCCATGGACGGAGCAATGTCCTCCAGGCTCCAGGCATCGCTGCAGAATAAGAAAAAAAACCCAAACTCACAAAGGCAGAAATTAAACCAGAGCCTTTGGCTGGTTCCCAAGATGATCATGCATGGTGCAAGGAGACCAGGACACATCCACAGCACCGCTGTCCCAGGAGAAATGAATCCTCCAGACAGATGGGCAACAAAATCACCAGGGTCCTCTGAAGTTCCTCCTCTCCCAGTAACCAGGCTGGACTGGTCCGACGGGCAGACCAGACAAGCAGTGGCCATCTCCAAAAAAAGTTAGTTTGGCTCAGCCGGTAGTGTCAAGCTACTTCTAGAAGAGTTGTGCCCAGAACAAGAGAAGGGGCAGGGCTGGGTCCCAGCTCCTACCAACCATAAGAAGCCCTCTGTGGGGGGACCCCTTGTTCCCATTGCAAGAAAAGCTGGCAGCTCCAGAGAACAGTGCTGTCCCTGCGACACGGACCAGACCAGGCCCAGAGCAATACTGCCAATCCCAGTTCCAGGAGTCCTCCTGCCCCTAAATGCCAATCCTGTTGTTCCAGGGCCTCTCTCCCTCCTGACCCCCAAATGCCAGTCCCACTGTTCGCAGGACTCTCTGCCCCCCAGGCAGTACTGGAAGGGAAGGGGATCCTTCTGTCCCAAGTACATGGCTCACCCGTGCACACTGATACCTGCAGCACAAGGCAAACAAAAGCTCCTGTGGTTTTTGTCTGGCTTCTCTCCACCTCATCTCCGTGTTAGGCCCTGTGCTCTTCCTTCAGAGTATTTTTCCTGTTTTCCCTGTGCCAGTTACTGCTCTTGACTTGCAAAAGCAAATGAGAAACCCTGGTGAGAGCCCCAGGCCCTCAGGTATGCCAGAATTCAGCTCTGCTCCACAAACACCTTGTCACTGTCCCAGTGGTCCTTGTGGCAGGGTGAGCCTGTCCACCCCCTCCCAGAGCTGCCCCACCATGCATCGCTGGGCCAGGAGCAGGGGACACCCGGGCACTGCTCCCCAGTACCCACCTGGGTACACACCTGAGTGTGGGCTGCTCTGGCCAGCTCCCTGCCAGAACCATCAGTTATGGGTGAATTTCTCTCCCAAAGCCACTTGGATTTTCCCTGAGGACAGTGGGAAGCAGCTGCAGAACCTCGCTTCCGAGCCCATGCAAGAAAATACTTCACGGCATTTTAGGATCACTCACCATTGCTTCACTATCTTTAAAAGTGTCTTTAGTAATGGGAGAGAGACGTGCAAACACCAGGACAAAGATGGGGTCGTTGGCACCGAGAGGCCTTGTGGTGGGACCACACAAGACCCCAGGAACACAAATTGACTCTGATCACCCTTGTGAGGCCCAGATCTGCTCAGGGCAGGAGGGGCACGGCACCGGACAGGCACAGAGCAGGTCTGGGGAGGGGGCACAGGCCATCAATCCCTGTGAGCTGCACACTGCGTTACTTCCCTTCACAGCTCTGCTTCCCACCACAGCTCCCTACGTCCCTCCAGCCAAGCCAGGAGCACAGCAAGGTACAGAGAGCAAAGGTCTGTCCCCGAGCAGGCAGCCAGAATTCACCTCTACACAGATGTCGTCTGCAAGCCGTGCTGAGAGGTGCTCTGTGGGAAGGAAAGGAGAGGAAAGCAGGGACGGCTCTGAGCAAACACCTCACAAAGCTCATGACATGCAGTTAGAAAATTCTTCCAACATTTGCTTCCCCGCAGACAGTCCTAAATCCACCCCTTTTGTTCAGTGCTGCCTTTCCTTAAGGAGCTCTTTCATGTCACACCTGTGTATTTTAGGTCAGGTTTGGCCTACCTCTGCACCCATTCCTCAGTCAAGTGCTAACTTTCCTCCTGTGTTGGGCTCTCTTCCCTCCCAGACGTTTTTGCTACTCCTTCAGGTTCCATGCATAGTCTGGATTCAGACTGGGGAACCCGGGGGGTCTGGCAGCCCCATCCCTCACACGGGGAACACTTTTCAGCTTCACAGTAAACACACTGCTTGCCTGGCACAGCCAGTGCCAAAGACACACATTTATTGGGACTCTTCTCATACTTTGGACGTGGAAGGAAACACTAAACAAGTGTCCAGCTCTCCTGAGAAATGCTGACTTTGGCCATCAGCCTCTTGCTTCCCTTCCAGCACAGGTGGCTTCTCCTTCCCAGCCAGGCTCAGACTGTACACAATTTGCCAATAAAACCCTCAAATTACCAGAGACATTCAAATCTGTATTTCCCTGGCACTTTGCTGTCCACCTTGGATGTCTCCCACTGAACTTGTCCCCAGCTTTCTGGACACACTCTGACAGAACCTGGCTTCACAGCCTTCCCTAGCAGCCCATCCAGCCGCACAGACTTTACCTGAACTTGCTTGTGTCCAGGTGATCTGGAGCAACCAGGAAGCTGGCACAGGCCTCTGCAAAAAGCTGCACTCACCTACTTGCAATCCAACTTTAGAAGCCTCTACAACCAGGTAGCTGGTGGCTGCAGATGTGGCTCAGGTCTGTGCAGGGACAGGCTCCTGTGGTGAGGGCCCAGGAGTCCTCCCAGGACTAGGAGGCTCTGAGACACCTAGAGTTTCAAAGGCAATCCCCTTACAGAAAACCCATCAGCTACATGTGCTGTCCCTCAGTGACGGGCACTGCAGTCCCTGTCACAGATCCTGTGATTCTGTATGCCAGTTGCTCCAGAGATGGAATCTGTTTGCCTTGAGTGCTCTGGGGAGCAATGGAGCCCAGGATCTCTCCTTCCTTCCTCACCAGTCCCCTGGCCAGCATTTCTGTGGGCACTGGGAACGTAGCAAAGCCTGAATGCAGTGAGGCAGCTGCCCGAAGGATCTCCTTTCGCAGCCCCTCACCAGGGAGCCTGTCCTGGCTCAGCTCTGCTGCAGAATCACGGAACAAACGCCTACGGCATCACCATCCTCCCCGCACCAAGACCTGGGCAACCCTTACCGACAGCACAGAGCCCTTCCTCAGGCACAGGAGAGGGAACCTCCTTCCCTGCTCTGCTCCTTCAGCTCACCCCTGAACCCAGGTCTCCACAGGCCCATCCCCTCAGGTGCGCGTAGAGCTTCCCGAGCCCGGGGGAAGCAGGACCCGAGCAGCCGTGCCCGCCCAGCTGGGGCAGCCAGAGCAGCACCCTCTCACACACCCCCTGTGCCGCCCACGAGCTCTCCACACCGCTCACATGCCAAAGCACGACCCAGTCTGGGGACCATGGGCCAGACCCAAAGGCACAGCCCTGAAACCTGGCCTCAGGGCAAGCGTCCAACTGTCACACAATCACAGCATCACGGAGTGCTTTGGGATGGAAGAGACCTGCCAGTACATCTCATTCCACCCCCTGCCACCTTCCACTAGACCTGGCTGCTCCAAGGCCCATTGCTCCAACGTGGCCTCGGACACCTTGCAGGGACGGGGCAGCCCCCGCTTCTCTGGGCTGTGCAGAAGCAGCAGGGTGGCACCACTCTGCTCTTCCCAAGAGCCAGCCCAGAGCAGCGGTGCAAGTCTGAGGCTGAACTGTCACCCACTGAGGCGAGGGTGTGGAGAGCACAAGAGGTCCTTGGCCTTCCCCGTTCCCATTCCCCACCTGGTTGATGTGGACAGAAGGAATGGAGGCTGCGGAAACAGATGAGTGGCTGGGTGAGTTGGGCAGGGACTTGCAGGGGCCGATGGATAGCTGGTGCTTCTTCCGGAGAGCCACCACCTTCTGGGCCACTGGAAAAGGGAGAAAGAGACAGGGTCAGAGCTCAGAAACAGATTTCTGGAGGGCTCCAGGGAGACCCAGGCCCTTCCCCTGACTGATGTGCTGCCTGCAGTGCCCAGGCTGAGTGCCTAGAGCCTACCTACCCTCTCAGGCATCACACAGAGCAGCAATGTCCCATGGAGACAGTACAAGCCTGGGCCTGCTGCTGGAGAACCCCTGGGCAGTCCATCGGATCCCAGTCACCCCTCACGGCAACTCCAGGAGACGGGTACTGGACTGAACTGCCTGGGCAAATGCCACCTCCATCAGCGTGGGTCTGTACGGTGACACCCTGAGGGGTTCTCTGTACAGCCCTTGGTGGGTCACTTGGGACCTCTGCATGCTCTTCCTCTCTCCAGACTCGGAGTGCCAGGTTTGCTCTGAAACACTGAGTGATGCTCAGGTGCTCGCAGTGACACTGGGCAGTGGGCAGGGCACATCTCTGTGCTTGTACCGCAGAGCTGTGTGTGGCAACCAGAGAAACTGGAACAAAGACTACGGGATGACAGAAACTATCCCAGAAAGTCTGACTGATGTTCAGGAAGTAGAAGAGCCCGGGCCCGGCACGCAGGAAGGTGAAGGTCACCTCAAGGTGCCTCATTTCAGGATTGAGATGTAATCCCTCCAGCATGGTCTCTCTGGCCTCATGGGTAATTTCTCATTAGCAGGAATGGTACAGGATAACTGCAGGGCAGAGCCTCTGCCAGGCTCCCTGCCCACAGCAGCCATGGCTGAGGCTTTTTTTCTGGGTATTTCCTGGCCCCTGGGGGACCAGAGCTCACAGTGTGCCCAGCCAGCATTGGGATGGGAGATATCCCCTGGACAGGGGATCCAGAGCCTCCCTAGGAGTTCATGCTGGAGCCTGGGCCTGCAGCCCTGTGTTTGAGGGGATGATGGAGAGTGGCCTCAGCCACAGGTCCTGGGCCATGGAGACGCTGGCTGTCCCTGCCTGCCCTCTGCAGTGCTCAGGGCAGAGGAAAGGCAGGACCAGGCACCTGGGATCTGCAGCAGAGGTGAAGCTCAAGAAGTCACCCACAGCATGGGGCAGCACAGCTGCTGCCCCCCTTGCGCCCTGCAGGACCGGGGCAGGGTCAGTCCTCCTCAAGAACATCACCAAGGTGATCACGGCTTCCTGAGGCCTCCTGACCTTTTCCTCAGACAGAAATACCCTTAAAATGAAGCCCAAGAACTGAGGCCTCCCACACTGATAGCTCCTTGCAAGATGATCTGGCATCTGCTGAATCTGAACCCCAGATTTCTGCAAACAGGAATTGTGAGGGCAATCCTGAGAATAAAGTTCTTTAACCAGACCTCTTTGGAGCCAGGAGGGCAGAAGGCACATTCCATACCAGCCCCCACCCCAGTGGGGCTCTGCCATGAGGGGACCACACAACCACCCCTCAGGGCAGGCCCTCCTCAGCGAGTCCTGAAGGTGACCAGACACTGCAGGACACGGCCTGGCCTAGGGCACTGACCCTGCTTGTGCCAGGGCCACCTCCTGGCAATACCAAGATCCCATCCTCTCACCGCAGAAGTCACCGCGACATCTGTGGACTTGGGAAGGATGGAATTCCCACAAGGCGAGCAGCACCTCCAGGGGGAATTCTGGAATCCCTCCAGGGGCAATTCTGCCAGGACAGGAAAAACCAGCGAGGAAGTGACCCCCGTTCTCCTGCCACGTGTCCCGCTCATGGTGACCTCCGTCCCCTGGCTGCCCACACAGCCTCGGCCACAAAAGCCCCAACACCATCAGGTACACACTGCAGTGTGCTCAGCCCAGACACAGACCGGGCACCAAGACCCACCCTGAGGAACAGGGGCTCTGCTGCTCCTGCCTGAGCTGTGGTGGCACAACAGCCAGGGCCACCCAGATGTTGGAGAACCCCTGTGCAGTTAGTGAAGATGGAGACAGCAGTTTTCCTGCCTGGGAGCACCCCCCCCACTCGGCAGCACCAGGTGCGTGTGTGGGAGGAGCCGTCTGTGAACCCCACGGGGCAGGGCGGTCACTCCCTCAAGCTCTCGTGCCAGGACATTGGCCTGCTCCCCAGAAAGGTCAGAGGCCACTGGTTGTGACCCAGGACAGTGGCAGGGAAGGGCTCTCCTGAAACAGGTGCAGAACACACTCCACACAGCACAGGCAAGCAGGCAACCTCGGCAATGAGAGCAGCTCTTCCTGCTCCTGCTGTGGGATGTGGACATCCCTCCCAGCCTGCCTGGGATGGGTCTGCTGGGATCCAGGGGGCCGACTGGTGTGTGTGTCTTAGCCATATAAAGACAAAGTCTGATGGAAACTGGATTGCCATGTGAGGCAAGGTCCTCACAGAGTCTGTGACTGCCAGGACTCCACAAGATCCCAAACCAGCTGCACCAGGATCCACCAGATGCTAAAGCAGCTGCATCATGAGCCACCAGTGCTCACTAGGAAGAATCGCTTACCCACTCCAGAAACACCCCATCCCATCAGCTTCAGGTCATTTCCCCCTGTCCTGTCACTAGAGGGAACACACGATCCCCTTTAGGATAAGGTCACGGTTTATTTAAGCAGACTGCAAACTCCCAGGAGATAGTGCAGGTTTCCTGTGCCCCTCAGCACCACTGTGCTGCAGACCCCTCCCCAAGCCTAAGCAGGAATGCTCCCTCACAGTGTTCCCAGAGGAACAGCTGCCCATCCAGCTGTTTAGGTGCTGCTTTCCTACTCTGAGGGCAGCACAAACTCCTCTGTGAGACACACTGCTGCCCTGTCCTGCCCAGACACCGACGTGGCTGCAGTTACCGTCCTGGAAGACCCTCTCCACGTTCAGGCCGTAGGTAGCACAGGTCTCGTAGTAAGTGCAGCGCTTCAAATCGTTGGAGAGCTTCCGTGCCCGGGAGTCGTCGATGACGCGGGGGTTGGTGGCGCTGATTGCATCTGCAAGCCAAAGGCACGGGAGGCTGAAAGGCAAGGACCCTGTCCCACCTACCCACCGGCCCCAGGACGCTTCTGGCCTGCCTCCCTCTTCACACAGAGGAACCGCCTCCACAGCACTGCCCCATGAATGCCTGCGATCACAAAGCCCCACGGTTGTAGAAAAACGGGTGAATCTCTGTAAATGAACCTGACTCAATTTCCCAAACCACCCAGCCACCGACATGTAAGCAGAGACAGAGGCAGAACACCTCTGGGAAGTGTGGGGACCAAGGCCAGGCAGCCCCAGCTGCCAAATAAAATAGATTTGCCAGTCTCCACCATTTTACAGCTCACGGCCAAGCCCTACGTATTAAAGAATCCAAGGGAGAAATCCTCCTGCTTTAACGAGAAAGTAAACTCTGCTGGGATGTCTCCACAGCCAAGGAATTCCTGGACAGCTCTAAAATGCAGCCTCACTTTGTATCCCAGATGCCTGTTTTGGTAAAACTTCCTTCCAAAGAGGAATACAACTCCTTGAAGACAAGCCTTGAAGACAAGTGGGGGCTGCAAACAAACCTTCTCAGGTGGGCTAGGAGAACTGGGACTTGCACTGTGAGGAAGCGCTCCCTGAGCTCTCCAGATGGTTGTATACCTGTACCAAGGCTAAGACCTCACCTGGTTCTGTGTCTGGGACAACAATGGCCACTGACCCCGTTACCTGTCCTGCTCCTGCACCTCCACAGTGCATGCTGCCTCCCCAGACCTGAGCCAAGATCACCCAGTCCTAAAATTCATTCCACCATCTCTAAACATCCAAAGTTTAACAACTTTGTTCTGCTTTTAATACAGGGGTCTGGAGCAGACCCTTTGTGACTCCCTTCCATTGCTCCTGCCTGTCTTCCTGGCCTCAGAGCTTCTTCCTGGTCATGAACAAGTCACTCGGTGCTCAGGAACTGTCCTGCCAGGACAGTTTTTCCCTACATCCATGTCCTGCTCCTGCTCTCTACTGTCACACAGAACTTTTCACCCCAGGCTCCCTCCTGCCTCTGCTGGGTATCATGCCATTCCCAAGGGGNGCTCTGCTGGCAGAGCTGAGGGAGGCAGCACCAGGGTATCATGCCATTCCCAAGGGGAAAGTGGCTCCACAGAATGAGGCAGCTCTCTGTGAAGCTGAGATGATGTGAGCAGGGTCTCCCCCCTCAGGGCCCTGGGGCCTCAGCATGGTCCCTCAGCCCCACGTAAGGCTCACAGACCAGGATCCCCACTGTGCTGGGGCCGCGGGACACGCTGAGGCTGGCGCTGTGGGGAAGTTCTGTTCTCACCCTGCGTGCCCACCAGCACCATCGGCACCTCCGCCGTGTTCCGGTAGCTGCAGAGCCTCAGGTAGTAGTTGTAGACGGTCTGGAAGCTGATCTCATCCTCCAGGCTGAAGACAAACACCACAGCATCGACCCAGGCAGCAAACTGAAGAGATGGGCAGGATTACAGCATGGACGAGCAGCTGGAGACCCAGGCCCAGCAAGGGCAGCCCCAGCGGGCTCAGCCAGCACAACCTCCCCCCAATCCCTCCCCCAGGATGGGCAGGAAGGGAGCACAAGGAGGACAGGTCTCCTACCTGGAGTTCAGGGGGGCCCCCTTCATCTCGAATCAGCAGCAAGTAGCTCTGACCATCCACCACGATCTCCTTCTTAAACCGGCCACCTGGGGGGAGCAAAGCTGCTGGTCAGTAACGGGGTGCAAGCAGGGGACACCCCAAACGAGGCCCGGGGCGGTGGTGGAGGAGGTGCAGGGACAGGGATCACCTTCAGCACCATGGAGTGAGGAGCCAGCCCATCCCCAGGCACCGCGGGAGCCAGACCTTACCCTCTGGAGACTCCTCCTGCACGTAGGTGCCGGTCAGGTAGCGGTGCACCAGGGCCGACTTGCCACTGGACAGGTTCCCCACGATGCCCTGCAACAGACACACGTGTCACCCGTGTGCCCAGCACGTGTCCCCGTACACGAGGCCACCCCGTGAGGTGACACCAGCAGTGCTGGGGCACAGGCTGATGAGAGGCAGAGGTATCCCTGAGGGGACACAGGATGGTGGGACACAGCCCAGTATTTGGTGGGAGACCAGGGGACTGACAGGGCTCAGTCAGGCAGAGAGCAGCTGAGACTGGGGCACCTGGACAGAGGGCAGTGAGTACTCTCATCCTCACCCGAACAGGCACAGCCCTGTCAGAGCCAGATCAGCTCTTCCCACAGCCTTTCTGCTCCTCAGGGAACACTTGTTGTCCCAAGTCAATTCAGAAGGAGAAAAACCTCTTCTCCCAGCCCACCCATCCCCAGTTTCGGGGTGTCGCAGCTCTGGACAGCAGCTGGGAGTAGCAGGGGAGCAGAGAGCAGCTCCACGCTGGGTCCAGGCCCAGCACGTGCTCATGCCTGAGGCAGCACTACACGCATCTCCCAGCGAAGCCATCGGTGCCGCCCACACAGAAACACCCAGCACCAATGCTCAACCAAAGGGCAAAGCTGCCGAGCAGCGAATTTCACTGCGTGGAAACACATCTGACTGCAGCACCCTCAGACTGGCTATGAAATGCAGGTGGGTGTCCTGGGATGGGTCAGTCAGAGAGCCCAGCTCTGCTCCTTGATAGTGTCTTCCTGACCATTTAAGGCCGCTTAATTGTGGGACCAGGTCTGTACTGAAGGATTTGGAACACAAATCTGATGAAAATTGGCTGAGGGAGCAGGAGGGCCTCAGCCTGGAGAAAAGGAGGCTCAGGGGGAACCTTCTCATTCCACAACTCCCTGAAAGGAGTGTGCAGGCAGGTGAGGACTGGGCTCTGATCACAAGTAACTAACAACAGGACAAGAGGTAGCATCCTCAAATTGCATCAGGGGAGGTTTGATCAGATATCAGGTATCCCTTTTTCACAAGAAGAGAAGTGGTCATATTCATCTGAAGGTGAACCAAGTCACTATCCCTGGAAGGGGATCAAAAAATGTGGATGTGGCACTTGAGGATATAGTTTAGCGGTGAACGTGGTAGTGGTGCTGGTTGATGATCTTAGAGGGCTTTTCCAGACTTCAAGGTTCTGTGATTCTGTACGCTGCGCTCACGTGGCCACACTGATGCCAGAAGACGTGGGGTGAGGAGTGGCTACGAACACTAAAGCTGCCTCTCCCACCATGGAAGTTTACAGCCAAGCTTTTCCAGGCACAGGGATGAGCGTGGCAGGTGAGTCACCACCAGGCAGGTTCTCCTGCTCTCAGCAAGGCACCGAAATGCTCCCGCTGCTCTGGGTCCTGCCAAGGGTCGTGCCCTGGGCCACGCTCCCCGTGAGAAGCAGAGGCACCAGCCCAGCGGGCACGGAGCACACCAAGAGCACAGGACACCGGCCTGGCAGCCCCCTGCGCCCGCGGAGCAGCAGGAGGCAGGAGCAGCCAGCGCCCGTCATGGGCAGCCCCGGCCGCTCTCACCACTGCCACATCTGCCAGCCCCGGGAGCGGCTGCAGAGCTGACAGCGCCTCAACACAGGTGACAGCACACAGAACACGGGCTGG
The DNA here is from genome assembly GCA_013396955.1 of Regulus satrapa. Lineage (NCBI taxonomy): Eukaryota > Metazoa > Chordata > Aves > Passeriformes > Regulidae > Regulus > Regulus satrapa. Next base: position 204,749 of record VWZN01006774.1, read on the forward strand.
GCTGCGACCCTGGAGCCATGTGAGCCAGGGCTGCACCATGGGAACAGCCCACGGCCTGCCTGAGCCCTCCCTGCCACTGCGGCCTAACCAGGATAATCGTGGAATCCCAGAAGGGGTTGTGCTGGAAGGGACCTTCAAGCACATCCAGTTCCACTCCCTGCCATGGACAGGGACACTTTCCACTATCCCAGGTTGCTCCAAGTTCCATCCAGCCTTGTCCAGTGACCTTGGGCACTTCCAGGGATACAGGCACAGCTTCTCAGGCAACCAGTGCCAGGGCTTCACCACTCTCATAGGGAAGAATTCTTTCCCAATATTCCACCTAACCCTGCCCTCTGTCCATGGGAAGCCTTCCCCTGTGTTCCTTCACTCCAGGCCCTTGTCCCAAGTCCCTCTCCAGCTTCCCTGTTCCAGGTCCCTTCAGGCACTGGAAGGGGCTCTAATGTCTCCAGAACCTTCCCTTCTCCAGACTGAATGTCCCCAGCTCTCCCAGCCTGGCTCCAGAGGGGTTCCAGCCCTCAGAGTATCTCCGTGGGCTCCTCTGGACTCACTCCAGGTCCAGGTCCATTTTGCTGGGGGCCCCTGACATGGACACAGCACTCCAGGTGGGAGTACTAAAGAAGGTGCCACAGAAGGAGCTCTGGAGAGCTCAGCTCCAGGCAGGCAGCTCCGGGGGTCAGTGCCAGGCTGGCCATGGCTCCTGTGCCAACAGAGCAGCTCCCGAGGCCGCCCAGCAGGAAGGGTGCCATGCCACACCAAGGATAAACACTCCAATGGCACTTAGCTCTAAAACCTGGACAGAGGCTGCGCTCACACTTTGTTTGCACATAAACTGACCTGCTCTGCCATGCCTTTGAGCTCACCTGGGGCTTCAAACTAGCCACAGAACTGACAATCCTGAGCAACACAGCCCCTGAGAGGCAGCAAATTGGAGGCAAGGTGTGTAAGCACCGTGGGAGCCTCTGTTCCACAGTTTTTGGGGAACACAGTCGGCGCTGTGCTGGCACTGCCCGTGCCAGGGGCAGGGGACAAGACCTGCCAGGAGGCAGCATCAGTGCCCCTCTGCAAGAGCTGCTCAGTTACAGCTTCCTCCTGGCCTGCAGCACTGGGAAGCAGCTTTTGGGGGGACACTGAGGGAGGGAAAACTGCTGAATTTATCTTAAATACATCACATTATTCAAAGACCTTGGAGAAAGTATGCTGAATGCCTGGGAACACAAGCAGGGAGGGCAGTGAGACCTTCGACTCCTGCAGGAGAGACAGAGGACACTGAGTTGCTTGAAAATGGGAAGGAAGTGAAGCATGGCAACATTTCTTGCTGGGGTCAGTGTTGGGCCCCTCACAACAAGAAAGACCTGGAGGGGCTGGAGCGTATCCAGGGAAGGGAACAGAGCTGGGAAGGGGCTGGAGCCCCCCAGGAGGGCTGGGGGAAGGGGCTCAGCCTGGAGAAAAAGGAGAAAAGGAGACTTAGGGGGGCCCTTCTCATGGTACAACTCCCTGACAGGAGGGGACAGCCGGGGGGGTCGGGCTGTGCTCCAGGGAACAGGGACAGGAGGAGAGGCAATGGCCTCAAGGTGCTGCCAGGTAAGGTTCAGACTGGATATTGGGAAAATCCCTTCCTGGAAAGGGCTGTCCAGCCCTGGCACAGGCTGTCCATGGCACATAGGGTGGAGCCCCTATCCCTGCGGGGATTTAAAAGCCGTGTGGCACCTGGGAACAGTCAGCGATGGCCCTGGCAGTGCTGGGGAAGCAGCTCAATGATCTCCAAAGGCCTTTCCAACCCAGATGATTCTGTCACTCTAAACTAGGACTCTGAGAGGCCTCTGGGCTTTTAGAAGAGCTACTTTGGCCAGATCAAATCCCAGAGCAACAGAGATCCCCAGAGGTCATGCAAAACCTGGGGACAGGGCTGTGCCACTTGAGGAAGAATTAAAAGCTTTAGGATGGCTTAGCTGGCAGCACAGCTTTGCAGCCTTGCAGAGCCTCAACATCAGGCAGCAACACCCAAACAGCTGTGAGAATGTTTTCTAAAATGCATTTTACAGGTAAACTAATGAATGATTATTTGAAGTTTGGTTTGATTCTGACCTAAATACAGGTAAGAGACACTGTGGCAGGACAGTGCTGGAATGTTTTGCAAGATGAATTTTTGTTTATTTGTTTGTTGGTCCAATATTGAAAGAAGTTAATCTTGCAAAAGCTGAAGGGAGAAGAAACTGAAGGGCACATGCCAGGAGCCTGTAAGGGGAGCTGAGGGCTGGCACAGAGAGCACAGGAAGATCAGAGGGAGGAACTGACTGCTAAAGCAACCTGCAGCACCCTGCCCACCCTGCCACCACCTCCTGGCCACCCCAGAGCCTGCAACACTGACCCTGTCCCACTTGGAGGGGCTGTGCCAGGGGCAAGAGGGCCAGGGCAGCCCCCTGACCACGGAGACCACACCCCACGGGACAATGAGCTGGGGAAACCCGCCCTGCCTGACAGACCTGGGGAGCCTCATCCCCTCAGTCTGGCAGAACAGAGCTGAGTGCCACCCTCCAGCACCCCTGCAGAGCAGGCACATCTCGGCAGAGGCAGGAGGAGTGCCAGGGCACAGCTGAGACCAGCGGGGCTCTGAAGGAGCAGTGAGTGACACCTCCCATGCCAGGCTGGCTGCTCCGGGGATGACCACCAGGGCCCTGTACCCGAACCACCCCCCGGGCTCTGCACCTGCTTCTGCAGCAGCAGCACCCAGACACACATCTCAGCTCTGCCAGGGCCAGCGGGGAGGCTGAGCAGCTCAGATGGTGCCTTCACATCCAAGTGCTCTCCCTGATAAACAACCTGTGGCTCCCTCCTCAGAGCGTGAGCTGCGGAGGAACCCCAGTCCTTCCCTGGCACAGAGGGGAGAAAAGCCTGGAGGGCGGCCCCAGCCCCCCTCTCCCTTCTGAGGCCGAAGCCTCTGTGTGTTTCCACCTGGCCACATGAAAATGCAGGATTTCCTCGAGGATTCTGGGAGCCACGGGTATCCCAGGCACAAAGCGCAAGTACTCACCACCTTCAGCTCAGGCACCGAGCGACTCAGGGTCCATTCCTGGCTGTTCACAAATGAATCTGCAGACAGAGGGAAGAAATCACCAGGTTACCCTTGAGATCCCAGCAAGGATCCTGCTCCACTCTCCCTGCTCCCTCCAGGCAGATACACAGCTCCTCTGCCCTTCTCCAGAGACACAGAGGCGCACAGGGACCCAGCAGGCGGCCGGAGCCCCAGCTGGGGAGCAGCAGCCGAGGCAGGGGCAGCAGCAGCAGCAGGGCAGAGAGGCAGGGCAGCACGGGCTGGAGCCCTGCCCTCAGCCCTGCAGGGGCACAAACCCCCTGCAGCAGCCCGAGGCACAGAGGACAAGGGAAGCAGTGGGGACCGGACAGCCCTGAGGGGAGCGCGGGCTGCGCAGAGCCCCAGCCCTGCCCTCCGCACGCCGCAGCCGCGGAGCTGCCAGCAGGCATCAGCTGTGCCCAGCTCCTGCCTGAACACAAACACAATTAATTACTGCGTGTCATGGAACTGGCGGCACGCTGCAATAGGCTGACACCGGCTGTGGCAATCCAGCACGGCTTGAGGAAACACCCCCAACCCTGCCACAGAGCATCCGGAGGAGGAGCTGGAGCAGGAGCCTGGAGGACACCTTGACTACCAGAAGCAGCCAGCAGCCCCTCCTGACAAACCTTGGTCACCTCAGCGAGGTCAGACCTTCCATCCAACACCGGCTCCAGGGCAGGACCCATAGGAGCAGCACTTCCTGCATGTTTATCACATGCAAACAGAAAGGATTTTTGGAGACCAGAAACCTGTGGGAGCTCTGCATCCTCAGGAGCCTGTAATAAACCTGCCAAATCTGTGGCCACAAACTGCTGGGGGAACGGGAATCTCAGATGGGAAGCAGCAAATCCACCAGACCCAAAAGTGGGCAGCAATCAAACACAGTGACCTGGGCACAGCCACTGCTCCAGTGTCACCTGAGGCCACAGGGAAGGTGGCTCCAGGCCTCCCCAGCAGCCCCAACCCCACAACCACAACTCCTAGTGCCTGCTCTAGTAGTACCCAAACCACCCTCCCAGGAAACAATTCCTTCGCAGTATCCCTCCTATCCCTGCCCTCTGGCACTGGAGCCATTCCGTGTCCTGTCCCTCCATCCCCTGTCCCCAGCCCCTCTCCAGCTCTCCTAGAGCCCCTCCAGGCCCTGCCAGGGGCTCTGAGCTCTCCCTGGAGCCTTCTCCTCTCCAGGGAACATTCCCAGCTCTCCCAGCCTGGCTCCAGAGCAGAGGGGCTCCAGCCCTGGAGCATCTATCTTGTGTTGGGAGCAGCCCTGGGCTCCACAGCCCTGCCAGAGCCCACCAGCACCTGCCCTCACCCCAACTCCCGTTCCAGCCTTCCTTAGGGGAGGCTGGACACAGCAGCAGCAGCTCTTCCTCCATCTCCAGGCTAAAGCTTCTCACCTCTCTCACCTCACTGGGCAGCCCAAAGCCATGGGGAAGAGCCCCCTCCTGCTCCCACTGCCAGAGGGCTGGCTAAGCTGCTCAGAGAGCACCAGGCAGGAAACTATGACCCAGCTCTGTGCCCTTGTCCCTGTTCTGTGCAGCCACCAGCACCCACAGGCCATGACATCCATCCATCATGCTCAAGAAAGATGCAAATGTGGTGCTACTACCTGGAGTTTACCTTCCATGGCTGACTTAGGAACACTCTTTTTCCAGGAGTTACAGACAAATAATCCCCAAGTCTGCTGCAGGAACACCAGGTTATTTATAGCCATCCTGAGGAATCGTTTCTTTGCAGTGTCTTTCACCTGCCCTTTCCTTTTTTAGGCAGAGGTAATGTTTTTACTAAAACAATTCATCAGTCAGGAGGAAAATGATACATTTTTGAGCCCTTTCCAAAAGGTAACAGCACACCTGTATTTCCAACTGCATCACTGAATCTAACAAAAGCTGTCACCTCACTTGGGACTTCTGCCCTGCTCAGCCTTCTCTGGCAGGTAGTGTGACAGACAAAGCCCCATCCAGGCCTTCTTGTGGCCAGCATTCCCAGTGGGAGCAGGCAGCACACACCCGTGCTGCTTCACTACACAGCTCTCCCCACAGCAGGCTGCTGGCGGGTTCCGAGTGGAGCACACGGCACACACACTCGGTGATCAGCCTTGGGAAGGGGAGAGGCAAGGAGAGCCCCGGAGAGCTGGGCTGGCTCTGGATCTGCTCCAGGATGACCAGAACGAGCTGCCCCAACACCTGCCAGCTGCCTCCTGCACCAACTGTTCCAACAGATCCTTGCTTGGTTTCTAACCCAGTGTTTGCAACACTTTGATTTTTGACTTGTTGAGAAGGCCCTCGAGTAAACCTTATCACACATAAACACTGAGAACACACAGCCAACAGGACTGTACTCACCCTGAGCCCACCCTGCTCCTCACTGCCTTAGCACACCTCACCCGAGCACCTTGCACACCTGTCCAGCACCTGCCAGACCTGACTGTCACCACAGGCCATCCCCTGGTCCTGGTGACCCACCCAGGACATGTGGCACTGACAGCCCAGGGGTGCCAGGGCAGCCCAGGGGTGCCAGGGCAGCCCAGCACACCCACACTGTCTCCACTCCACACTGTGCACAGCGCAGCTGGAGTCTGCCTTCCTTCACCATGGCCTGAGATGCACATCTTGGAGGGGCCTGGTCCCTCTGAGGCCCCTTCTGGAGCCAAGGTCACAGGTGTCAGGAGCAGAAGACCCCTGTGTGCCCCTGCCACCCCAGGCCAGACCTGGACTGAGTAACACCTCAGTGAACAGACTCGCCTCTTGTTCGGGGGGACATCCCACCATGACTCTGAACACCTGTCTGCAGCAGCACTTCCACACCGTCCCCAACCTCTCTCCTACTGGAGAGCGTTTCCTCCTGCACAGATTAAGGATGATCTGGCAGGCAAAGAGGCCACGCATGTCCACTCTGGAGCAGGCCTGTGTCCTCTGCTGCACCCTGCCATATGTGGGGAAGCTTCCCACTCACCACCTACCTAGACAACGTACTCTAGGCCATCAAGACTTGAGAGGACAAGAGCAAAGGGCCTCAAGTTGCACCAGGGGAGGTTTAGGTTTGATATGGAGAGTATTTTTTCCCTGAATAAGCTGCCCAGCCCTGGCAGAGGCTGCCCAAGGCAGCGGTGGGGTCACCATTCCTGGAAGAATTTAAAAGCCACGTGGATGTGGCACCTGGGGACATGGGTTGGGGGTGGCCATGGCACTGCTGGGGGAATGGTTGGAATAGATGGTCGGAGGCCTTTTCCAGCCTCAATGATTCTGTGACTATCAGCCACTCGGGGAAGGCCTGGGGGTTTGGAGCACAATCCACTTCCACGTGTCAGGCTGTGGTCACGCCACAACTGCATGATTTACAGCCTGTCACTCTAAGTGTCCCCTGGCCCCTTTCACACCCCCCGCTCTGCCCCAGGACACGCCGATCACCCTTCTCTCACCGCACGAGGGACACACACGACACGTGCACACCAGCCCGACAGCTGTGGGACCCACATCTGTGCACAGCAGCCATCCACAGACCCGCAGACACCTCTCACTCCACCTGGGGCCTGTGTCCTGCAGCTGCCCGCACCCACGCTCACAGGGACGGTTCCGTCACCCAGGGCTCAGACACACCCCGGGATGGAGCCTCCTCCCGCCCGTTTCTTGCCCTGGCTTCACTCTGCCATCAGCTCCCACCGCAGCGTGTGCGGGCGGGCACGGATCACACCACAGAGCTGCCAAAGGCCAGCTCCAAGCAGCTTCCCAACCCGAAACAACCTCAAACCAAGCCACTGAAAACACTGACACGACCTCAGCGTCAGCTCTGTCCATACAAGTGTTCGTCCTTGGCTGTCAAAATGCAGAACGTGGCAAGTCCTGCCCTCGTGGCTGCGAAGCCCATCAGTGGGACATTTCACACCCTGCGTGTCGCCGTGGCTGTTACACACCGGAGCAGCAGGAAAGGTCCCAGTCTGCAGCAGCAGGCTGATTCGGAGCCCCCCTCACACAGCACCATTCCCCCAGCGGCTGCCAGACCTTCCCTGTTTCCCCAGGTCCCCCCACCCACCAGGCTGAGCCAGACGGTGCAGGGGCGCCCAGGCCGCAGGCACAGCTCCCACAGGAACAGGCACGAGATCCCCAATGTCTCCTGGCTGAAGCTGTAGCCATGTGGAAGCACAGAGTGAGCCACCATCAGCCTGAGCGGGCTCAGACACTGCCCCAAGCCCCAGCAGGCAGCTGAGAGGAGCTGAGAGCAGCTGAGAAGAGCACCTTTCCCACAGCACCTGGACCTGGTGCCAGCCTCTTCAGCTTCCCTCTGGCAGGAGACACATCCCACTGAGCACCGGGGCTCCTGTAGCATCAGGGAGTCGTGATTTACTGGATAGCTTCACTGCTGGACTGTCTGCATCCCCTGCAATTCCAGATGAAAACACACCTGGTCACTCTTCCTGCATCTTCTCTTTGTTAGCTCATCACGGAGGGGACCAGGCTATCTGTGCTGCAGTTCAACACCTTCCCCAGGTGTTCCTGACCTCCAAAGCCAAAGCAGTGGGCTCAGGGAACCACTGTTACATCAAGAGCTTCAGCACAGCCCAACAGCACCCTTGGCTCCACGACACAACCCTACAAGAGGAGATCGGTCCAGACTGGCCTGGGAAAAGGGCATTCAGGACAACTCCATTACTCCCCAGAAGCTTCTGTTGATGGAGCAGATCCTGGTCCAGGCAGCTCTACTGCAGAAGGCGGAAATTTGGGAGGTGGAGGGGGCAGAGCCCATGCCATGCAGAAGAGCAGACAGGGACCTAAAGGGGGCACTCTGTACATGAATCCCTTTGGTCAGCTGGTCATCCTGGACACCTTCAGGACCTACAGCCCCGACCCCAGCTGTGGGACAGCAGGGCTGTGCACCAAGGAGGCAGGATCGGCACCCTCCATCCCAGAGCTCAGACACTGCAGCTCCCTGTGCCCTGAAGACAGCTTGGAGGGGGTCCAGCCACAGACCCACAGCTCCCAGCACCCACCTGCCACAGGGAGGCTGGGAGGAGAAAGGGGCTGGCTGGCCAAATTCAGGTGCCCACCCCAGCTGCTGGCTCCATGGGATGACGCGCAGCAGTTCATCTAACCCGCGCTCCAGAAGCGCCAGGGCCAGACACATCTGGTCTCCCCACACAGCAACTAATAATTAACCAACTCATTATCCAAGCTGCGGTGGAACTCCTTGGACACTGCAACCCTGGACACTAAACCCAGCCTTGGAACCAGGTCAGAGGCTGCGCAAACACAGCAGAGGCCACAGAAACCGAGGCCACTGGTGGCCACAGTGCAGCCACACAGAGACCCACCTGACCACACACACAGATCAAAGGGAGGCAGAGGCAGCGAGCCCGGGCACAGCTACCCTACCTGGGCACAGCCACCCCTCCCAGGCCAGGCTGATAACGCCTTTACCCCGGCAATGCTGGCACCAGGGGGATTCCTCCAGGTCAAGGACCAGCACAGGCATAGCCTCCGTCCCAGTCAGCACTGAGCCAGCACGGGAACCCACGGCAGGACACAACCTTGGCAAGGATTAACTCAGCAGAGCTTTACGCACTCTGCAGCAACAAAAGGAGACAGTGCTGTGTCCCTCTGGGAAAGGGCACGCTTAGGAACTGCCGCTCTTGCTTCGTCACCATGCCACGGGCACAGCAGCTGGTGTCACTGTGCTCTGAGGTCAGTGCAGACCCTGGAAGACCCAGACATTTCAACCTCTCGGCACCTCCGGCCCCCATCCAAACACTGTCAAAGACCCAGACCAAACCCTGCTGTGATGGGGGGACGGGATGTGCTGGAAGGGAAAAGCAGCAGAGAGTGACGTGGAAAGACAGGTAAGTCAACCTCCCATCAGAGCACTCCGTGGGGATCCACCTCACCAGCAAAAAACCTGTTCCCAGCGTGCCCGACCTCAGCTCCCACTGGGCAGCCCCACGAGCGCTGGCAGGTGAACACTGAAGGCACAAGGTTCGCTCTCCCTAAGGCTGCCTGTGACTGCAGACACCTCTGCACCCACCGCACACCCTGTGACCCCACCTTAAGAACTGAGCCCTCCGGAGTACAGCCCCAAAAGCTCCCTCCCCGACACCTGCCAGAACTCTCAAGCTTTTCCAAAGTGCAGACACCAGACTGGCCTCAGCATCCGAGGCATCTCTAACCCCACCATGACACCTCTGCCTCTCACCAACACTCCCAGCTCAACCAAGGCAAGTACCAACACGAGGTGATATTTATCATGACCTACCCAACTCACTATGCAAACTTCACCCAATCCATGAGAAAACAGCCCATCTTCTGTCAGAAGCCTTCCCTCACATGCCCTGCGTATCAGTACTCCACACACGAGAGGAAAAGGAGGTACCTTAAAGAACCTCAAACAGCAGGGCATCTCTCTGGGAGAGGGGACACAGCTGTGATCACAGGATCACGGAATATCCTGAGCTGGAAGCAGACCTACAAGGATAATTAAGCCTCAGCCCTGGCCCTGAGAGTGCTGCCCTGGGCTCTGGCAGCCTTGGGGCCATGACCATTCCCTAGGGAGCCTGTTCAGTGCCCAACCACCCCCTGCAGGAAGAACTCTTTCCCGATATCCAACCTAAACCTCCCTGGAACAGTTCCACGCTGTTCCCTCAGATGAGGAATGCTTCCTGAGCCATCAGAGATGCTTGTACCCATCACACAGTCCCTTCATGCACAGGGACAACTCCAATTCCAAAGCAGTCCAGTTTTCCCAAGACCATCGAGAACCTCTCTGGAATGGCACCAGCCAACACCTGGATACCTAGAAATGCTCTGAACTGCTGACCACGATCACCTGGGTCAGTCCAAGCTGGCCGGACTCTGTGTTGACGTTGCTCTCTAGTCCCAAGGGCTGTTGCCCTCCCTCGTCCATACCACAAAGATCAGCCCTTTACATCTTTTTGCATAAGAAACCCTGAAATCCCCCTTTACCTCTCTGTGCGCCCAATCCCAGCCGAACTCCCTCCAGGGCTGGGAGCAGCACTTGGAGGACTCCCCCTGGCTTTTGTGGGTCTATCTGGATGCAGATCGTGGTGCTGGGTGGGTATCACAGCGTGCTGTAAACAAACCACTCCAGGTTCTGGAAACAGAGAGAGTGCTGGCTTGGCGCTCTGCCGGGACTCCTACATCCAGCTTCTCCAGGAGCTGATAACCGCAGCTGCAGCTGCACCCCCCAGGAGGGCAAGTTGGGGCTGCACCAGCAGCAGCAGCTTTCCCAGGGCAAGGTGGGCAGTGCCCACACAGAGCATCAAAGTTTGTGGGAAGTCAAGTGGGTGTTTGGAACACCAGCAGCCTGCAAGACTGGAACAGGAATGGGGCAGAGACCTCCTGAGCAGCCCCATCACAGCAGCACTAAGGCTGTGCCACTCCAAGCCTGGCTCAGACCCACAGCTCCCACTGGAGCTCCCATGAACCAACATTCCGAGCAGAGACAACAGCGAGATGAGGCACAAGAGAGGACAAGCAGCAGCTTCTCTGCTGTGCAGACTTCACTGCCTTTTCACACCTCACTGTCCCCAGGAGGATGCAGGGTTGGTGGGTACGGGAACTGTGCAGGTAATGAACGGTGTTCTCAGCATGACTAAACCCGGTGTGAGCTCTGCAGCACCAGGGGCTCCTGCCAGGAGCCACAGTGCCGGTGGCAGCCTGGAGAGGTCAATCCCGGAGCCTCTGCCTGCAGCACAAGCTACGGTGGCAAACACCAATGCCTGCAACAAGCAGTGGTCCTGCACGAGCTGGCCGGTCACTGCTGCAGGCACCCCAGGCCGCCCACACCACTCCCCACAGAAGGCTCAGCAGGGATCCCAAAGACGGATCCAAGGGGAGCTCCTACCTGTCTCATGGAGCCAGGTGAGAGGCGAGGACGCCAACCAAGCGCTCAAGCTCGGCTGTTCCTCTGGGAACGCGGCCGCCAGGCCGGNGGGACCGCGCCCGCCGGCCCGCCTGCCGCTGGCGCGGCTCCCACTGGAAGCGGCAAGCAGGAACAGGCCCCCCGCTGCAGGGGCAGGGCCCGGCCCTCCCTGCCCGCATACACCCACATTCCCCAGCCATGAGCGCAGCCTCCCCTCTCCTGGGAACCTCCCGCCACCCAGCCGGCAGCCGCACACAGCCCGGGCTGCCCTGCCAGCCCCGGAACCCCCGGAGCGCAGCGGCACCCGGCCCTTGGCCTCACGGCGCAGGGGCGGCCGCGCAGCCGTCGGAGCCGCCAGAACCTCCCTCGTGTGTGGAGCCAGCAAGCCCGAGGGACAGAGGGGGCCAGAAGATGGAGCCCGCTGAGCTCCCTGGGGAGCTGCAGAGCTGCTCCTGTGCTGATCTCTGTGGCCCAGCGCTCCCGGGGAACGTCCGGGCACGATGCTGCCCTGGAGAGCCACTGCCTCAGGAGCAACCGGGATCCTTGGGAGCGTGTGGGCTCCCTGGAGAGCCTGCCAGCCCTACGACATCCCCCTGGCACATCAGCCAAGCAGAGAACTGCCTCCACAGCACCCAGATGCAGAGCAGAGCCACGGAACCCAGCGAGGCCCCCCGGGAGCCAGCGGCAGGGCTTGGCCCACCCCCAGCTCCATGCGTTCCATGCCTTAAAAAGCTGTGGATGCTGCTGTCGCCTCCCGGCCCTGCCAGGCCATAGGGCTCGCCTGCAGCTCCTTCCACAGGGCCCGCAAGGGGACAGGGCACAGAGGCACAGCTGGAACAGCCCCAGCTGAGGCCCCACAGAGCCCTGGCGCCAGAGAACTCCCCACCAACATCAGCGAGTAGAACACACAGGAGCTGCTTCAGCTGCCAGTGCCTACCGAGTGCCCAGCCCCGTGGGGGTCCCGTCCCCCTCTCCCATCAGTGGTAGTGCCACACCTGCTCTCTGCAGGCTGCTCCATACCCTTGTGTTCCCAAACATGTGGCCTCCGCTCAGCCCCAGTGAGGGACCTTGGCAGGGGTGGCCGTGGCTGAGCATCTCCCATACGAGGCCTGGCACCAGGGAACCGCTCACAAGACAGGGCTGCAGGTACATTTCTGGGCTCCCCAACGCCCTGTGCTGCTCCACACCTCTGCTCCGGCAACCTCCCAAACAGTACCACTAGCCTGGGAGCCCACCAACAGCACTCCTCTCCCCATTCTGCCGCATACACCCACATGTGTGTCTGTTGTGGGGCAAGTGCAGGAAGGCTCGGCCCACTCTGCCCTTCCTGGGACACCACCGGGGCAAGCAGGACACGCGACACACATGCCTGACTCCCAGGTGTGTGGCCAGCAAAGGAAACAGATGCCAGAGCACATCCTCCCAAACAGCCACACCACGGCTTCTCCAGCACCACCGACCAGTGCCCAGGGCACTGGAGAGTGCCATGACCCCGTGAATGCTCACGCGACCTCCCTGCAGCCCAGCGCAAGCCCTGCAGAGCACCGGGACAGAAGCAAGTGCCAGAGCCCAGAACCTCAGCTGGGACAGGCCACAGCCACCCATCCCCGTCGGCACAGGGGGCTCTCGCCAGCCCAGCACTGCTCCTGCGCTCACTTACCCAGCGCCCGCAGAGGACCCCCTCCCAGGAGGCCAGGCTCAGCCAGGCCGTGGTGGTCCTTGGGGCACACGCTGCCAGCGCTGCCGCGCTCTCGCCTGCGGAAGCGGCTCGTGAGGAGCTTCCAGAGTCCCCCCGTCTGCACGGGGTCGGTGTGCAGCCGGCCCCCGACCCTGGTCAGCTCCGGGTACAGCAGGTCCCGCTTGCTGGGGCAGGTGTGCAAGGAGCTGGCATCGCCTTCGCTCTTGGTGCGGAGGCGCGTGGGGCGCAGGAGCCCCCCGGACTCCGACCGCCGCAGCTCGTGGCCCCGGCGCAGGCGGAAACTGAAGCTTTTCCGCAGGGAGCTGAAGTTCTTCCTGGGGCTGGAGCCGCTCCAGCTGCTGCCCCCGAAGAGGTTCCAGCGGCGGCTGCCCCACAGGGAGCCCCCCCGGAGGAAGCCGGGGCTCTCGGCGGGGTGCGGCTGCCGGCCGGTGGGCAGGAAGGTCATGCTGCTGGGGCGCGGGCGCTGCGCCTCCTCGGGGCCGTCGCCCTCCCCCTCGGGGCTCTGCCTGCGGGGCGAGCGCAGCCGGAGCAGGTCCAGGAGGCGGCCGCGGGCGCGGGCGGGG
>VWZN01006774.1:222643-245496 GCA_013396955.1 Regulus satrapa
GGAGCAGGGAGAAGGAGACAGAGGCGGCCCCTGACCCCGAGCAATGAGACACATTCACTCTGAGTCCTGCCACAGGCTCAGCAGCCCCCACAGCACCACTGCGCAGAGCCCCACTGCGGTAACGTTTTCTGGTCACCCCAAGCACCCCAACAACTCCTTCTGGTCACCCGAACCACCCCGGGCCCAAGAGACAATGTCCTCCTGCTCTGCACTGACAAACACCCAGCAGCCCCCTGCCCCTGCGCATCCCCACGGTCTCGGCACAGAGAGGCGAAGCACTGCTGTGGCTCCGAGCTCTGCCACAGACCCTCACTGCCAGCTGCACCCCCGTGCCCTGCCCTGCCCCGTCCCTCTGCCCACTTGTCAGCACAGAGCCCTGGCCTCGACACTTGACGGGCTGACTGACTTCCCAAGGCCTCTTGCCCAGAGAGGTGCGGCAAAGCAGGTTGTTTCATGGAAACTCAACAGTTTCCATGGAGAGGAGGAACAGCCCCAGCCAGCAGAGAGTTAACACCAGCTGGGAAGTAAGTAACAGTCACAGAAGAGCCCGACTCCAGCACCAGATCCCTCCCTCCTCCCACACGGCACACCCCCAGCTCAGGTCCTGCTGCAAACCTGGAGCTGCTGATGAGGGAACTGCCACCTTCTCGCCCCCCAGCCCGGGACAGAGCCCTGAAGCAAAGGCCTCCCTCCCACACACGTGAGGGCAGGCCCCTGTCACCCACACAGGGCACGGCCACGCTCTGGTCCACCAAGGAGAGAAGCTGAGCACCACAGTGCGGCCAGCCTTTGGAAGAGGGCGTCCCGCTGGAGCCCGAGGAGGTGGCCATGCTGCGGATCCTGCACGCTGCAGGTCAGATGCAGGGAAGACAGACACAGGGATGACAGACACAGGGATGATGCTTCCGAAGCTGGTCCAGACCCCGGTGCCTCAGGGAAGCCCCAGAAGATAACTTTGGGATGTTACCTACAGGGTGTAATACTAGATCAAGGCAGCAGCAATCGTTCTGCTCCTTAAGCTACCTCCGGGCACTTCTGCGTGCAGAGACGTCCACGGCAGTCTCCTGACTAGATCTGCAGGCCGGCTGGTAGCTGCCCTGCAGGGCACAGCAGCCCCGCCACGCTGCCAGCTGTGCACCGGGCTGGCCCCAGGCTCCGGGCTGCTTCCAGGTACAGAGATGTTCCCATGGAACAGGGCTGTCTCCAGGCACAAGGATGTTCCCAATTCCCAAGCTCCCCACTGGTGATGCAGGTATGAGCAGCATCAGCGTGATTAGGCCAGACATTGTGAAATCTCCTTGGGACTTTGAAATCCAAAGACAAAAGAGCAGGTGAAAATTTGGTTAGAGGACTAAAGAAGACCTCCTCAGGTCCTGAAGCCTTGCTTTAAAATTTCTCCCATAACCATCAATTAAACTGTGAAAATCCTACAGTTTATTCCAAAAGCAGCAAACAAAGGAAGAAATGGCACGAAAAATAACAACAGCGTGAAACTAAGAAATGAACGGTGCAGCAGTGGGACTGAAGACAACATGAAAATCCCCATGGAGGTCAGGAGAAGAACATGGCAGGAGATGGAGGAGGCTGGAAAATCCCTCCTGCCTTGACAGAAAGGCAGAGACCCTGCAGCAGCTGCGAAGGATGGCCACAGAGCTGTCCCTTCAGCGGGACCACGGAGCTCCTTCAGACATGACCGCACTGTGACGTTCCTATGCCCAGCAGACACAGGACATTTCTGCACCACAAGCAAAGCTCCCACCCAGCCCAGGAGCAGATGGAGCCTGGGCCTCCAAGCCAGGCCTGTGCTGACCAGACACACCACCCGCTCTCGCGCCCTTCTGGCTGTGCACGCTGCAGACACCAACACGAGAATTTTGGGAAGAGCCAACCCTAGCAAAAGGTAAGACTGGAGGGTCATCGAGCTCCACAGAATTGGGAGCAGCCCAGAATCACAAAGGGATGTTCCCAACAGTGCTTCCCAAAGCTCTCCAAGACCACTCCTCCCTCCCTGGGAAACATGCAAAAAACAATTAAAGCCATGGAAGGATCCCATCCTTCTGCCCTGTTCCCAAAGGCACCTGCTCAGGAACAACAGAGCAGGCAAAGGAAGTATTTTCAAAACACAAGCTATAAAGCTACTGAGGCTGACAACAACACAGGATGCTCACGTGGGCCTGAGCACCCCAACAAATGCCGTGTTACTGCTGCCCCCACCTCGTCATCCTCTGAGGCGAGCATGGTGACTAACAGCATCTGCACACACAGGCAGAGATTGTTTTGCAGCAAACAACAAGAGCCAGTTGTGAGAACGGTGTTAGCAATGCCCCTGTAACCCACCTGGAGCAGGGGCACTGCAGTGCTCCAGCCCCCAACAACCTTCTCCAGCTCCCTCATGGTGGACAGGCCCCAGACCCCATGCGAACTTCAACGCTCACAACCCATGGACTAAGAGAGGAAGTACCAACCTTGGGATGTTGAAGAAGCAGATGTCACGTGGCTCGTGGAACTCACCTTCACAAGGAACACTGCAGGTAAGACCGTCCATCTCAACGAACCCACTCACACCTCAGGTGCTGTCCCCAGATCCTGGAGAGAGCTGGAAGCAGCCCCAGCCTGAGGGATGCTGAGCCAAAGACCCTTCTCCAGGCTGGCCAAGGGCTGAATGTCTCCTGCTCTCACTTTGGCACGAGAGTCCCAGCTCTGACCCCTGGAGCAGCCCCTGCTGGAAGCAGCCCCCCCACAACAGCCGTCTCCATCAGTGCTGACCTTTACAGACCCCAGTCTGTCAAGAGCCTACCGGTGCCTAACTCAGGCGCTTCGGGTTCCTCCCCGAGGCCTCTGCACTGCAACCACCAACCACAGATGGCAGAAACCCCAGAAAGGGAAAGCCACAAGCCGCAGCCGAAGGTGGGACGGAAGGTGCAGGTTTTGCACCGGGTTCTCTGTTCCCACCATTCCCCAAAGCCTCCCTGCTGCAGCCACAGACACCTGAGCCTGCACAGGCTCATGCTCCCAAATGGGAATGGGAGCCACGACTCAGCCCAGGGCCCCAGAGGGACCAGTCCCTGCCTCGTTCTGCCCAGCTCACACCCTGGGCCTCGGCAGCCCTCTCCTCACGTCTCCAGCAGGCCCCAGAGCTCCCAGCTGCCTGGCTCACAGTGGGGCCCCTGCCTGACGTGACCACAGAGAGCAACAAGGGAGACCTCAAATCCCCCGGCACAAAACCAACTTCCCGTGCGGCCGCAGCAGAAGGGGATGGCTCTGAGTGCGTCCCACCGCCTTGGGTTCGGCAGGGAGAATCATTCTTGATCGTTTTTCCAGGATCCAGTACAGACACTGAATGATCACAGGAGAGGATGGATCCCCAGGAATCCCCCAAAACCTGCCTCGGCTCGGTTTGTATTCACAACTACACACTGAGGGCCCCAGTTCTTACTCCACTTCAGGCATCCCATGTTGACCATTGACTCTCCCAGTTTCTTCCTGAGGTCACTCTGGACTAACCCAAATACCATAAAGAAGCCTCAAGGTATTATTTAATCACTAACACCTTTCACTGATCCCACTGCTTGGGAGCTGTTCTCAATGTCATGGAAAGTAGATCCCATCAAACTACGTCACTCAGCACCCACTTCCCTCCTTTAATTCTCCACTAATTCGGATTATGTCAGGCACTCTGCTGCTCTCTCAGGGATCGGTATCAGCCTAACTGTATCCTAAATACCTGAGTCATCCACGGATCCTGCTGAAGGCTGGCAGAGCATCAGCCCACTCCAACCTCGCTCATCTTCTCACAGGCAGCTTGCAGGGAGCTCTGCAGCCAGCTCTGGGTACCAGCTGACCAAACTGGGAATCTGAAAACACCTGGTTTTGGCAGCTGCTGTTCAGAACTGAACCACCATTCCAGAGAAAGGATTCCACCTCTCCAAGCAGGAATGCAGATGCTTACACTGCACAGCTCCCCACACTCCATGTTTCAGACAGTACAGACAAGCACCACAGCTGCAGACATCCCTGTTCCCAATAAACCTCCCAGCTCCTGACAGGCACAGACCAGCTGGATACCAATGGCCACTTGTGTCCCACCTCTTTTGCTCACTTCCCCTCTTGGTCTGTGTTCCATAACAACAACTCTTCCTCTGTTTAGGATCCATTCTGTGCCAGTCCTGCCGTTCGGCTGTGCCACCCACTCCATGTGCCAGGCTGGCTGTTGGCACAGCCTCCCTGTTTAATGGGGCTTTATGTGACTTGGACACAGACATGACATTCTTTGGAACTACTGCATTTGCTATTCATGTTCTCTCTCCCAAGCCCAGCGGCTTGTCATTTTACTGGTTTTTTGGTGTTTATCAATCTCCAAAACCAAATGGCAATGGGTGAGTATTACCCCAACACCTGGCCCAGGAACAGCATCACTACTCCAGATATGCAGGGCCTTACGGGGGCTGTGAGGGACAGGGAGCATCCTTCCCCATCCGCAGGCAATCCAGTACTGAGGAAAGGGCTGGGATCACTCCCAAGAGATGACCTTGGTGGAGATGAAACCCTGCTGGGAACCTCCCTGGGGATGCCCAGAGCGGTACCACTGGTAACACCATGACAGCAGTCCCGGTAACACCAGCACTCACTGCACGCTGCTGCTCACCTCAGCATCCACGGCACAGTTCTGCCTGCCTGCCAGCCAGGTCACAGCTCTCACAGGCAGCAGAGCCCCAGAGCTTTGGGGGAGGAAGGTACAGAACAGATATGGGGTGTCTAACAGGCACAAGGAGAACAGTACAAAGCAAAGAAACCCTGTCAGCCCAAAGCATTACTCAAGGTGGCAGAAACAAAGAGAACGAGTGGCAAAAGGACCTTAAAATCCTGAGTGTCCAGCGGCCAGAACAGCAGGTGACCAATGACAAGTGGAATCATCAGAAACAAACAATTCTGATTTTACATCTGCAAAAATAAGCTGCAAGTTCTCACCATTCGGGTGAAATCCTGGGGTTATTCTTAACAACTCCATGAAAACATTTCCCAGAGAAGCTGTGACTACCCCATTCCCAGGAGTGTTCAAGGCCAAGTTGGACAGGGCTTGGAGCAACCTGGGATAGTGGAAGGGGAGTGGAACTGGGTGGGCTTCAATGTCCCTCCAAACCCAAATCATTCCAGGATTCTGTGAAGATCAGTTCACTACTCAGCAGCAATCAAAGAGCAAAGAGGGTGCCAGCCTTTACTAGGTGAAGAAGGGAAAATAAGAGAGGGAATATCCCAATACTCTCATCCTCACCAGGTCCTCACCAGGTACCAAGAGGGGCAGGAGATGACTGACAGGATAAAACAGGGAGCCTACAAAGGAAGATGGCAAAGGGGGAATGAAGTTTTCCATGCTGGGAGAAGAAAGGAGGAGGCCACTAGGGAACAATTTGTTCACTGTTCCTTCTGAAGCAGGAACTTGGGGACATCACATCCAATTAGGCAGGTCCAAAGCAGGAGATTTTTTCACATAAAGCATCACTGTGAAATGTCTCATCAGGGCTGCGGCGGCGCTCAGCGAACACGCGCTCGGGGGACGATCGGCCAAATCCAAGGACAAAAGCTCCATGCGAGGCTACAGAAACACAAGACACAGCTTTGGGCTCGGGAACGGCTTCCTGGGAGCAGGAAAGGCACAGCCCGGCCCACGCACAGCGGGGCGGCGGCACAGGCCGGGCAGGGGGCACAGGAGCCCCCGAGCCCTTTGGCAGCAGCAGCAGGAGGGGCCCTCGCGCCGGCAGCGCCGTGGTTGGGGCTGTCGCACCGTCCCCGGCAGCGAGGCCAGGGCTGCCAAACCCACATTCCCACTGACATTTTCCATGCACGCTCGCTGCATCGGGATGGTATTTATAGAAGTTTCAGCAAAAGCAATTCAGACACTTCCCAAAAGCAGGCTGGGAAAAAACAAGGCAGCTTGGCCAAAGCTGTACATTTTTCCAGCTTTGAGTGAGGGACTGAAGAACTGACCAACCTCCCAGTTCCAGGCTGAAGCCCGGCGCTCTAGACTTGAATCTGCCAAGCCACAGTGGGCTCTGCTTGGGGCCCAGCAAGTGTTTCCTACATCTCCAGTCCCAGCCTTTCTCAGATGAAACCTTGGGGTTATTCTCATAAACTCTAAGAAAACATTCTCCAAAAAAGCTGTGGCTACCCCACCTCTGGAAGTATTCAAGACCAGGTTGGATGAGGGTTGGAGCAACCGGGTCTGGCGGAAGGTGACCCTGCCCATGGCAGGGGGTGAGACTGGATGAGCTTTAAGGCTCTGAGTTCTGTGACCATGGTGACTGCAGGATTTCCCTCCAAGGCATTACCTGAGACAGGAAAGCAGGAGAAATGCCAAGGCCACTCAGCAGATCAGAGAGCTGGGGGACCTGGGAGAGGCGGGCTGCACACCCCAGTTCCCCAGCCCCCCGAGAACGGATCCGCTCTGCAGAGCCCAGTTTCCCTGGGCAGCTCTGCAGGGAGAGGCCCTGCTGAGCCCACCAGCCCCATGGCTCCTCAGCAGCACCACCCCGTGCAGGAGGGTGCCAGAATTAAAGTGGGTCCCATCACAACTCTGCCTCCTCCTCCTCTCAAGCTGAACTCCAGCCATCTGTGGTTTACAGTTCCAGATCTGATCCAGCACCCTCGACTCTCCCACAGCATGGAGAGAAATCAGCACTTCTAGTGCCCAAGTCACCCAACCTACTTATCACTCCCACTTCAGCCCGAGACCGATGACGAGGAGCCTGGGGGAGCAGGCTCAGGTGATGTCACCTCCCTGACACCGCATTAGCCAACTCCCCCACTTCTGGATCCCACAGTTGCCATAGAGGACAACCCACTCAGTCGATACACAACGAGCAATGTCGTTGCTCGATGCACCTGAGGAGGCTCTGCCAGGATCCCTGGGGCAAGGCAGGGCTTCCAGGCACCTTTCTGAAGGCAGGAACCCAGACTGCCGTGTAAGGGCAGGCGTGTGTCTCCTCTCACAGAGACACAATCGTGGGAGCAAACAAGGGCCTGCAGCTCCGAAGGACCAGAGAGCTGCCACCTCAGCCTCACATCTTAATCACAAGATCATTCTATTTCCATGGAAACGGCAGAATTAGAGACTTTGACGGAACGACAATTACCAACGTTGGGAATTTAACTGTTAAATCTGTCACACTCCTGTCCCCAGCGCCGGGAGCTGAGACGGCGCTTGCCCACAGCACTGCCCTGCCCCTGGCCCCAGCACCACCGCCAGCCATGCTCAGCTGTTTGCTCCTGCTTCCTTCTACAGCCAGTTGGCTTTCCAGAGAGCCTCCCATGTCAGCACATCAGAGGATGGAAGCTCACGACTCATGGGGGCTCAGCCCGGTGCCGACTTGTCCGTCAGCAGCTGATCCTGGAGCACACACAGGATCCTGCTGACCGAGGCTTCCCCAGCGCCTCAGCAGCAGGGAAAGGCTTTATGTGCTCGTGAGTCACTCAGGGAATTCCAGGACAGCTCCAGGCACCACGGGGAGCGCTGGCCCAGTGCCTCCCAGGGCAGGCCCTTTCCCTGACACGGCGAAGCGCCACAGTGCTTCTGGTCAGCCAGGACAGTGCGGAGCCCAGGTGCTAATTACCACCACTGGCACTGGGTACCTGTGCCAGCCCACTCTCATCGCTCCACCGTGCAGCCACCAGCCTTTCCTGCAAGCAAACCTGGGAAGGACGTGGCAGCACCTTGGAACTCCCTGGACTCACATCCTGGGTTTGCAGAACACCACAATGTCAACTACGACCCTGGGAGCATCAGCAAAGCCAGTGAGGTAGATCAGGGGAGCTCCCTGTGCCCAGGAAGCCCTCAGCTAACACAGACACATCTCCTAGAAGAGGAGAGGAGAGCTGCCCCTCTGCCTTCTGTCCAGACAGGGGTCCACTTTGAGAGGTCACTGCCCAAAATCCCCTCCATGTGCTCCATGCCTTGGCCCTGCTGTGGTCAGCAGGACCATTCGCTGATGAGCCCAGGCCTCCCCTGGCTGGTATGCCCAACCCAAGGACTGAAATTGCTCAGCCCAGCTCTGGTTATGTACCAGCACACAGACCAGCAGACAGACATGGGCAACGTGCTGATGGAGAGGGGTTTTCCATGGCACGAGCATTCCACTGCCCTGCCCACACCTGGAAGACAACAGACACCTGGCCATGAGCCACACTCCTGCCATGGTTACAGACACACTCCTAAAGCCCTTCCTGCAGGTCGGACACTGATGTCCAACCTCGAGGAGAGCAACTTCACACCCACAGAAAATTCCAACCCGGCTCGGAGAGCCCAGACCTGGGGCAGCTGGAAGGATGTCATCTTCTACACTGGAGTCTGTGGGACACAGCAAGTGCCTCCAGCAGCAGGAGCTCCTGTGGAGCCATCCCCACCCTCAGACTGGCAAGGCTCCAGGGCTGAAACTACTTTTACAGCTGATCTCCCATGAAAGCAGGGTGTGCTCCAGGCCAGACTCTCCT
Organism: Regulus satrapa; assembly: GCA_013396955.1. Taxonomy (NCBI): domain Eukaryota; kingdom Metazoa; phylum Chordata; class Aves; order Passeriformes; family Regulidae; genus Regulus; species Regulus satrapa. The sequence continues at coordinate 231,128 of VWZN01006774.1, forward strand.
CCAGCCTCTGGAGAGAACTTCCTGGGGCACAGCTGCCCACACCTGCCCGCCCACACTGCCTGTACAGACAGGCACCAGCAGGGAAGAGCCACCGTGACCGCTGACCCCTCCTGAGCCCGTGAGCCCCCTGCGGTCCCCCACGGGAGCCCCTCGTGTCACGCAGCCGGCCCTGCTGCTGCTCCGTGTCCCGCAGGGCACCGGGGAGCTGCTGCGGAGGGGACACTGCAGGACAGCCGGCAGGATCGGCCCGACCCGGCTCCTCCCGCGCTCCTGCTGGGACCCCCGAGCCACAGCTCCGAGGGCACTGCTGGCTGTGTCGGTGGCACAGGGCCGGCGCCTGCCAGCACAGTGACTCAGGACGCGCAGGAGCCTGCGCTGAGTCACAGCGTGGCCCTGACTCACCCTGGACGCGCTGCGGCCGCACAGGCAGCCACAGCAGCTCCAGCTGCGGGTCTGCTCGCACACTGCTGCTCGCCGAGGTGCCTGGCAGAGCACAGACCTGGCAGGGCACGGGCAGGGCTGTCCCCGTCCCGTCCCGCGGTGCCGCTCGAGGACGCCGAGCGGGGGTGAGCAGGGGTGCCGAGCCTGTCCCCAGACTCGCCGGTGGCCCTGCCGTGGGGCCCTCATCGCTGCAGAGCGGGTGAGCCCTCAGCCTGGCCCATTGCCACTGCCCTGCTGGCTCTGCTGCCCAGCCTAGGGCTCACCCCGTGCCCCACTCGCCAGCATCAACACCCTCTGCCCTGGGCACGGGGCAGCCCAATGGCCAGTCATGGAATCACACAATCATTAAGGTTGGAAAAACCCTGAGACCGGCAAGACCAAGTGTTCCAGCCCTGCCAAGACTACCACCATAGTGCTCCCAAGTGCCACATGCACGTGGCCAGGCACAGGTACACATCATTCAGTGCAGGGGGACTCAGGGGACCCGACCTGCCCTGTCCCTCTGACCGCTGCACCCTCCTCACCTGGAGAAAGCCACTTAGCACCTACTTCAGTAATAAAGTAACCCAAATTCTCAGTAACTGCACTTATTTTACTGTGCCACCTAAATCTGGCAGCGCTGCCGCACTCTGGGACCAGCAGAAGTAGCTCAAGGAGAGGGAGGGACGCTGCACTAGGGCCAGCGCTGTGAGGAGCCCACCAGACACAGCCAGGGGCACAGTGGGAGCCAGGGACAACGGGGGAGCAGCAGCAGGACCCGGCACCTGGAGAGGAAAGCTGGGCAACCTGGTTTTCCCAGAGCAGCTGTGGCTGAACCACCCCCAGAAGTGTCCGAGACCAGGCTGGACATGGCTTGGAGCAACTTGGTCTACTAGAAAGTGTCCCTGACCATGGCAAGGGGGTAGAATAGAAGGGGATGTAAGGTCCCTTCCAACCCAAACCATTCTGGGATTCTAAGCCCCAATCTGGAGCTTTTGCTGTGGTTTGCATTTTTGCACTTCCATAATAATTTATCAGACAGCCCAAATGACAACACTTCATAAAAACACCGGGACAACAATTTGGCTAAAACTCCTGAACCTACCTGGAGGCAAGTGACATCCAGACTGCCCAAAAAAGGGCAAGAAGCAGGAATAAAGAGGAGGAAACAGATGTCAATGTGATCTTGAAGGCAGGAAGCATCCAAAGCGGTGTAGGAAGCCGAAGCCTTCAGGAAGGCGAGCGTGTAACAATGCTGAGAGCAGCAGGAAGCGGCTGTGGGGAGCAGGAGCCGCACGGCGAGGCACGGCTCGCTCCCGGGACGCTCCAGGGCTCTGCTGCACCTCCCCGACCGCACCACAGGCGCTGACACAAACGCTCAGGAAGAGCAGCAGCTGTGGAACGGCAAACCATTGGCAGAAAGAACTTCCAAAATGTCACTAAAAAAATGTAACTGCAATTTAAAGGCACAAACAAGCTGAAGAGAATGGTGCGAGGAAGAGAGAGGAAGAGTGAGCTCACACTCCTGCTGATGCTGATTTTTAATAAATACTGAAATAACAGAGATATTCGGGAATGGCAGGAACAGAGCGAAGTGACCTCAAACCCCCCACGGGCCTTGCTGAGAGCGGCGTCTACGGCGTCCCTTGCTGTCCCAATGACACCCAGTCCCTGGGAAGGGGAAGCCTCACTGACAGCAGCCTCTGGGAAGGGATGCACTCAACGGAACCGGATGTTTGTAAGCAACAATCCCTGTTACAGCTGACTGCACTCCTCCGGGTGGTTTAGGTGTTGCTCAAACAGGGTTTGACTGGACAACCTTGATCGTCCTTGCAGCCCAAAGTGATCCGTGGTTCCACGACACAACTCTGTTTCCATGACTATGTAACCCATCCCCATACAACATTCCCTCTATAAACCATCACTTTGCAAAGTCATTTACTAAAAACATAGTAGGACCACGCTCAGAAGAGCCAGAGATCCACGTCAGCAGAGGATTCCAGTGACACCTGGAGCCTGACCAGTGATGTTGGGAAGCTTCAAACAACTGGGACAACACTTTCACTAAACCAGCTCTAAGAGAGGTGAGATGGTAAATGCCAGCAATGCCAGGACAGTCAGATCCCCCAGCCCCAAAGCACAGAGCACGTCCTTTTGGGGCCATTTCCAATCCAGGAGCAGCGACTGGGTGACCAGGAGCCATCAGCGTGGATTCACATCACTCGCCCTGGGGAAGCAGCAGACGGATACGCTGGACAAGAGCTCTAATGCACACACACCACAGATGACCTTTAAAGCTCCTCCCAACCCAAACTACTCTGGGATTTCATAAAAAAGAGCAGCCAGCAGAGAAAGGAACTGGATTTACAGTTCATGGAACTGTGGTTTGGTCAAGAGGGAGCACACTGCCTATAATCTGATGATTTTCATTTTAAGAACACTGGGTAGGGAAGAGCCATAAAAATTCTTTGAAGACCACACAAAATGAACTCATGAAGAGACTTTTAACGAGCCTTATGCGATCTACTTCCCAAAAAGAACATCAAGAGATAATTGATGATGAAGTAACAGTAAACTTCTCAGGGAATAACGTTCAGGTAACAAAGTTTTATTTAGTCCAATCTAAAGAAACAAGTGAGAAAATGAACTTTAAAACAGATGAATGTAAATTGGGAATTAAACGGGAACTATCAGCAGCTGGAGGAATTAATGACTGGAACAACTGACTGAAGAAGCAGTGATTGGGCTCCCTTCAATTGCTGCCCCGGGAGGGTGTGAAGACCTCCAGGAATGGGGAATCCAAGACATTTCCAGCTGGACAAAGTACCTCCCAACCTGCCTGGATGGTGCCATTATAAGTTCCTGACACACGGCCAGTAAGGGAACAGACACCCCAGTATCAACGTTTGTGTTTGAAATCAAACCCCACAAACCCCACAGAGCCTGCAAAGCAGCTGACCAAGCCCAACACACGTTCAGGCATTTTCTCCTCCACCAGGAATATCTTGGTCTCCCCCCCTGACCTCTCATCACCAGAGCTCCCCAGACACCTTGTGCAATCCACTCCCAGCCCTGCAAAGGGGCTGGGCACCTCCTCCCATGCCGTTTCTCCCTTCTACCAGGCCACCTATTCCTGTGCCCTCCGTTTCCTCTTAGACTCTCTGCAGCTCAGACTCCTGCAGTCCACCAGAGCCCTTCAGCTGACCCTCTGAGGGAAGCTGGCCGGGCAGGGAACGCTGCCCACGAGCTCTTCCAGCCCGTGGGAGGAGGACAGCAAACTGCAGAGAGCCCACCAGGGCAGGTCCTGCCCACAGAGGCTGCGCTCTCCCATCCCTGGAAGTGGTCAGGGCCAGGTTGAACGGGACTTGCAGCAACCTGCTCTAGTGGATGGTGCCCTTCTCCAGAGCAGGGAATGAGCTTTAAGGTCCTTTTCAACCCAAACCATTCTGGAATTCTGTCATTACCGAACTCCATAGACAAGATCTTATTGGAAGCAAATTCACAAGGAAGAAAGAAAAAGAGAAAACAAAAAAAAAAAATTACAGAAAGCTGTTAGGCCCCTGAAGCAGCAGTGACAGCACAAACAGAAATCATCACAGTGCAGAGGAAACCAGTGTGGTAGGAGACCAATGTGGCTCACCCATGCTCTATACTGGGCTTGGCAAAGGAAGGCATGCACAAGGGAAACTGGAAATGAGGTCAGATTAATAAGGATAAATATAAAGGAGTGGCAGCAGCACCCTAGCCTGAGCCCAGAGCAGCTACACAGGGAGCGAGAAGTGACCAGAGACAAACAGCAAAAACTAGAGGCAAACGCCAGGCACAGCAGGGACCCGCTCAAGGACACAGGAAAGCTTGGCTTGTTCCACAGGAGACAGAGAAGACACTGAGGAATGATGCTGAGAACAGGGGAGCTTTAAGCCTCTTTGTGTAAGTTTCCAAGACTAAGAGCAAAGAGGAGGCCAGCACAGGCAGAGCCATAAGAACTCACAAAACTTCCAGTAAAAATTGCAATTTCAGATGTTTCACATAGGCAGGTGGTGAGAGACCAAGGGCTGATAGTTTTAAACTACAAGAGGAGATTTAGATTAGATATTGGGATTAAATTCTCCCCTGTGAGCGTGCTGAGGCCCTGGCACAGGGTGCCCAGAGCAGCTGTGGCTGCCCCATCCCTGGAAGTGTCCAAGGCCAGGCTGGATGGGGCTTGGAGCAGCCTGGGACAGTGGAAGTGCCCCAGCCTGTACTGGTACAGCTGACTGGCCAGAACCTTGCACTTGACCTTGCTGCACTTTATGAGGATCCCATGGGCACACTCCTCTGTCAGTGTCTCTCTAGATGCCATCCCTGCCCTCTCACCTGCACCCCACGGCCTGCACACACAACGAGGGTGCACTCAGTGCCACCATCTGTGTCATTAATGAAGATATTAACCATACTGGTCCCAGTACAGACCTAGGGTGGACAGCACTCATTAATGGTTTCCATTTGGCCACTGACCATAACCCTTTGGATGTGGCCATCTGTGCAATTCCTCACCCATCCAACAGCCCATCCACCTGAGCCACCTCTCTCTGAATTCTCTCCAGTCTCCTGGGAAGGTGTCTGATGCCACTGACTTCATTTCCCAGGAGGACAGACACCCCCACCTCAGGATCTCCCACTGCCCTTTTCTGTCTCACCAGGGGACTGCACAAGGTTGTTCCTGCCTCACCTGCACGATTCTGGGCTCTTCTGGACCCTGCAGCTCCTCTCTCAAGAACCAAATTGCCCACAACACCTTGTCCTCATTGATCCCAGAAACTCTTTTATCCTCTTTGTTCTCCTCCTGGTTCTCTACAGCTTCTCCCACCGGCCTCGGACAGACCACCCTTCCTCTCCACCTCCAGTGTTGCTGTTTTTTGGGTGTTTCACATGGCTCTGCCCATAGCACCTTCCCTTCTCCTTCCACGCTTCCTCCAGCCAGCCTTTAATTTAACGCCATCCCTCAGCTCCATGTGATGATTCATAGTTCTGCTTTTCTATTCCTGGACTGTCTCCTGTCCAAAATGAAGTCTCAGCTTCTTTTCCCATCCAGCATGTCAAGTGTGCACCCGCAAGCCCAGGTCCACATGATTAAGGAGAGCTGCTGCTAATCCCAGCTGTGCCCCCTCTTCCCCCAAGCCCTTGCTGCAGAGGGCCTAGGGATGTCTCTCAGACCCTGTCTGGGACTTGAGGACATGACTCAAACACTGAGAGTTCACAGATTCTCCTTTCCCTCTCCTCACTTCTCATCCTGGCTGTCCCTAAACCCCTGCACAAGCTCCAGTCCCTGAAACCTCCTTGTCCCCTGGCCACGCAGAGGCCCACAGCATCCACTCTGCATTGACTACGGCTCCTTTTCCCCAGAAGTGCCTATAACCCATAAAATCCTGCCTCATCCCTATTCAGCCACAGCACTGCTGCTGCTGGAATTATTTCTCTAGCCTCCCTCTTCAGCAGGTGAACGCTCCCTCTGAATCCCCCTCCGGGCCCTCCTCTTCTGTCACATCAACTGCGAGCTGCGTGTCTTCCCCCTCCCAAATGCCTCATTCCATAACTACCATCCTTCCTCCACTGTCTCCCTCCCAAACCCTGGCAGAAGCTCCATTTCCCAGATGCTGAATTCGAGCAAACACCTCCCTGCTTCCTCCTGTTTGTGCTTCATGTTGGAAAAGCTCTACCCAAACCACCTGAAATCGCTTTATTCTCCTCTTCCAAAGAGCTCCTCGAAGCTCCCCCAAGCTCTACGCCCACCAGGAACAGCCAAATCACCTGGGGTGAAGTGGCTGACCCGGGAGGTCCCTGTCCTGACACAGCCCCCCCATGTGCTCACCAGCACCTGCCTTTCACTTTTAAATCAACTCCAAGCCCTCCAAAGGGCAAAGCTGGCCCTGTCCTGTGCTCCCATACACAGGACTGGACCAGGTGAGGCTCCGAGGTGGAAGACCAGGACCAGGAGCAGCTTCTCCCCCTGCAGCGCTCCCGAGCAGAAGGAGAAGCGGGAGGCCACAGCATGCCCAGCCCTGCAGCACCCAGCTCCCACCAGGAGCAGCAGTGGCCCTGGCCACCCGCTGCCAGTGTGTGCTCCTGCAGGGTGCTCCATGCTCCGGACACTGGGCGGGCAGCACTCCACACGTCACAGGCACACCAAACGGTGTGCGCGGAAAAGGACCTTAAAGCTCATCCAGTCCCACCCTTGCCATGGCCAGGGACACCTTCCACTAGCCCAGGTTGCTCCAAGCCCCGTCCAACCTGGCCTGGAACACTTCCAGGGATGGGGCAGCCGCAACCGTTTTAAGCAACCCATGCCAGGACCTCACCACTCTCACAGGGAAAAACTTCTGCCCACTATCCCATCTAAGCCTGCCCCCAGGCATGGGAAGCCGAATTCCCCCTTGTGCTGTCACTCGAGCCCCTTGCTCAAAGTCCCTCTCTGAAGGCCGGACTCCTTTTCCTGTCACAGGAGTCACGGCTGGGGTGAATACCCAAAGCTGCCCAAACCAAGAGCAGGAGCTCCCCTGGCCCACTGTGGGGGCCAGGGCCAACAGCCCACGCTGGCCACTGTGGCAACCTGGGGTCAGTGGCTCCCACCCCTGGAACCCTGCACCAGCAGCGGATTCCGGATGCAGCAGCTGGGAGCGTGGCACAGAGCCCCGAGGCTGGGGTGGATTTCATCACATACATCACATGGCCAGAACCAGATCTCACACATGACCCGGGGCAGGAATTCCTCAGTGACTCACAGCCGGGGCTCACAGAGCGGAGATGCAGTCCCACCGCAGCCAGGCTCCCTGGACAGATGCAAACTTCCCTTTCGCTCCGCATGCCACGAGTCGGAGTGCTCCCTTCTATCTGGAAACCTATTTCCTTAGGATTTGTGGGAATTCAGAAGCAGCAGGGTTTGGTTGTAATTGGACATTAAGTGACAGGTCTGAAAGTCACTGAGGCAGGAGAGGTGAGCGGGCACACAACAGCTCTTAATCACACAAACCTCCTTCCAGTAGGGAAGCAGATAAATTATCTTAACTTTTAGCTTTCCTGCCCCAGAAGATTTCTTGCGTTCCCTGCATCACTTGAGGAAATCCAGCTGAAGAGGCACGCACGGGCCGCGGGAGCAGCAGGGGTGAGATGATGAGAGTCCCTTCGTGAAGGACACTGCCCGCAGGAACACGATGGACACGGGCTCCCTGCAGCCGCTGCACGGCGAGACAGCGACTCGGAGAACCCTTTCTGAAGGGAATCCAGTGCCAAAGCGGGAAGGTGGGATCACGAGGAGAAAAGGCCTCCCCCCGACAGCGAGGGATGCGATAGGAACATCACGGTACTGCCGAAGGGCCCATCAAGTTGCCAAGCTCTGATCACAGGCTGGGGCAGCTCTTGCATCCCTCAATTCCCAGCAGCCAGGCTTCTGTGCCAGCCCTTCAGCTCACAGCTGCTCTTCCAGAGCGTGTGGCCGCTGCCTACTCCCTCCACATCCACACCAGCTAGGGGGGGATTTTAGTCCCAAGGCTGTACCCCATTGCCCCGGCACCACAGCACCCGGTATTGCCCAGCATAGGACCATCCCATGTCCAGCTGGAAACACAGTTTGGGAGCAGACCAGATATCATTTAAATCTAATTTGGCCACCTAAATTAAGCAGAAGTCCCATCACTAGCTCAGAGCAAGCAGCCTGGGAGCACCCACACCTTACATTCCCATGTCAGTGAGCCTCCAGAGGAGGTGAGAGCCCAGCAGCGCCCAGCACTGAAGGTGTCTATGCAGAAAGTGGACAGGCTCTGCCAGGAGCTTTGGGAAAGCTCCTGAAAGCGAATGGCAGATGAATGATTCAGTCAACTGCCCACAGCCGGCCCTCCTGCACTTCTCCCGCCGGGTACCCCCAGGCACAGCCCAGCAACCCCAGCCCCAGCACAGCGGGAATGCACGAGGGCTCACCCCAGAGCGATGCAGGGCAGCTCTGGGAACAGGGGGGCTGCTGTCCCCGTCCCGACACGGGCCCGGCTCAGCAGGACATCGCTGCCTGGAGCACAGCCAGCGCACAGCATCCCCACACCGGAAAAGGCTCTGCGCAGCCAACTCTGAAACTCCCGGGAAATCTGCAGTTTATGTTGGGACAACAGTTACGCTGGGACTTCCCAAAATAGTTGTGCTGGGAAGGCAGAGAGCCACCAAGGACATCACACCAACCCACAGCGAGCGCAGGCAGACCAGCCAACGTGTGGCCAAACAGTCCGAGCGCGTGGCTGGAACGGGCGCCGGGCTCCCAGCCCCTCCCAGGTGCTGCTGGCACGGTCAGATCGGCACACGCAGCTCTGCCAGCAGCTGCTGCTCAGCTCAGAGCAATCCAGGTCTGCGCTGCTTCCCCCACACCTGACCACGCGTGCCCCCTCCTCAGCACCGCACTCCCGTGAGCTGAGAAGTGACCGAACCAAACCCACCGCGTGCCCCACTCCTGCCAGAGCAGCTCCTGATCCCAGGGAGGGGTAGGTGGAGCTGCCAAGTGGGAAGAGCTGCACCGTCCCTGCCCGCAGCAACCACGCTCGTATCGGATCACGGGAACTTGAACTGCAGCCACAGGGACCCCAATTCTCTCCTGACCCCACCTCCGAATCCTGTTCTTCCCCTGTGTGCCTTCACATCCCCGAATTCTCCCCTTTAACCACAGGAGCAAGTTCTTGCCCCAGAGCACCAGGAACCTTCATCTTCCCCAGCACAGCACCTGCAACTCCATCCTGCTCAGCCCCCAGCCATCAGACCATCCTCCAGCCTTCTTGCTACACTACAGTTCCACCATTTCTCCCAACTCCTATCGATCAGGGCATCAAGCAATGGCCCTTTCTGGTTCTTCCCCCAAGACCGGATTATCTGTCTGTAACTTGGCAAGGTGAGAGCTGCACCTGGCAAAGATGCCTCCAGATGACTTGGGCCACAACATAAAACTTGATAAAAAGAGAGGATATATTTGTTCAAATGTGCTAAAGGCTCCTTCAGCTGAGCTTTGGCTCTTGGCCATCAGCCCTGGGGGTCCAGTGTCTCCTGGCGCCTCAGAATCTGCTCCAGGACTCTTTCCAGGCAGGTCCTTTTGCTTGTGCTGCTCACGCCAGGCCCTGGCACCGTAAGACGCTGAGCAGTGCCAGCCCTGCCGACGACCTCAGCCAGGCCAGGACACACGCAGTGGTGGAAGACCCAGGTCCTCCCTTGCCAGCAGGTAAGGCAGCCCAGGAAGCGCTTCCCAGAGACCGCAGCACCCCGAACAACACAGAGTGCATGATCAGAACAGGAGCTGCTCCGGGAGCTGGAGCCCCTCTGCTCTGGAGACAGGCTGGGACGTTCACCTGGAGAAGGCTCCAGGGAGACCTTAGAGCTCCGTCCAGCGCCTAAAGAGGCTCCAGGAGAACTAGAGAGGGACTTGGGAGGAGGGACAGGACAAGGGGGAATGGCTTCCACAGAAGGCAGGGTTAGATGGGATGTTGGGAAGACACTTTTCCTTGTGAGGATGGAGAAGCTGCCCAGAGAAGCGGTGGCTGTCCCATCCATGGAAATGTTCAAGGCCAGACTGGATGGAGCTTGGGGCAACCTGGTCTAGTGGAAGGTGTCCTTGCCCATGGCATGGAGTGGAACAAGATGGTCTGTAACCCAAACCATTCCCTGGTTCTGTGATTTGCCCAACCTCTCATTTAGTGCTCTCTTAACCACCTGTGCGCTTAACTTCCAGCAAATCTGGAGCCCACAGTGCCAGAGGAACCTTGCCCTGAGTGCAGGGGTAATACAGCAGGAGGCACAGAGCTGCCCAGAAAGGACAGCTCCGGCCCTGGAGCAGGGATGTGCCGATGGCTTTGGAGTTTGCAGCTCCCCCTCTGGCACCCCAGCACCGTGGCCTGTGGTTTCCCAGCCCTCGGGAACTCACAGGCCCACGTAAACAGGGCAGTTTTCTGCAGAGGTCATGGAATTAGCAGGAAAAAGCTGGCTAAGCACAACGCTCTCCTTCCCAAAGGGTGTAATTTACTCGAGGCTGATTCAGCAGAGTGAAGACACGGCGAGCCCTGAGTGCAGCCTGGATGTTCTGGGGGCTCCCCAAGCCTGCCAGGACAGGAGCTCTGCAGTGAGGACGGTTCTCATCTTCCTCCAGAAGAGCCTGCATCAGTGGCAGTTCCTGCCTCAGTCTGCCTTGTGAACCAGCACATCAGGAGCCAGTTTCAAAAGACATTGGGAAAGGATGGAGCATGGAGCTGGAAGACTTGTGCTGGAAATGAACAGAATGAAGAAGTTCAGCCAATTTAAGTTATGAGAAAGAGAGACAGCAAAGTGGTCTCGGTAACTGGTACAGCTTTAAACATTAAAATGCCCAGTATCAAAGCAGTCCTTCTTAAGAGAGAAATGCAGAAAACACCCAAGGTGTTGGAGATGCCAGCTGGAAAAATCACAGCAGTTATTGACAGCAAGATGGGTTATGATGGAGTAAACTCCTGAGGCAGAGGCCCAGGTCTGTACCTCCAGCAGGCCTTAGCCAGAGGCCTTGTTTATTAAGGCTAAAAGCCTGGGCTGTTTACACCAAGTGACCCAATGGCCTCACAGCCAGCCAACAGCCAGGCCCTGGAGTGACGTAGGGCCAGCAGTGGGGTAGCCCCTGTCCAGCAGAGCAGATGTGGAGGTCATGGACATCCAGGCTGCTCCCAGCCACCACAGACATTCTGCAGGGCTTCTCTCATCCCGAGCCTCTGCCAGAGCAGCAACAGCTGGAAATTGTAGAGGAGAGCTTTCCCAAACAAACCCTGCCTCTTAAACTGCAGAGAGGAACCCACACAGTTTTAGAGGCAAGTGGGAGAGGTGAGGAAGAACAATGAAGGGAAAAAACATGGCAGGTAAAGCTGATTACAGAGAGATTCCTGGTCCTGCTCCCTGGACACCAAGTCCTCACCACAGCTCAAACCCTCTCCAAGCTTTCCCAGAGAGCTGAGTTTTAGGTGGGCTGCAAGGCATGTGCACAACCACGAACGTCAGAAGAAAATTCCCATCATCTGGCAAAAGCTCTGTTAAGGGAATCTCACCTACTTCTTATCTCCCTTCTGCCTTCACCACTTTACACTCTACCCAGAAAACCTCTCTGTAACCATCTCTTCCGTCCCACATCATGATCTTCCTTTGCTATTCCATCTTGCTGGTCTCGCCCACCTGTCCACGGAGCTGTGCTGGTTCCTGCAGCCCCATGCTGTTCACAGCCTGCCCTGCATGTCCCTCACAACCCTGCAGCAGAGACATCGCTCGTCCTCCCCAAACCTGCGTTCTGGTCACTGCTCAAAGTTCATTTATAGGAAAGAAATGAGGCACTGTGCAATTACTGCTCTAATTACAAACTCTATTAATACGGTTCTGTCTGTAGCCTGTCCCAGAGTCGTGACGTTGGAGGTCACATTTACTGTGAGCAGGGCTGCACCAGCCCCAGGTTGGTGTCGTTTTGCTTTATGCAGATATGTAATCTTTTATAGAACTCAGCAGCTTGCAGCAGTCTCCACAACTTGGCAAGGAAAGCAGCCTGGGATGAGGGAATCGCTTTTTGCAAGCCCCCTGAAAATCTGTCCAAATTTGGTGGTTAGAAACTACAAAAAACTCCAGGTCCTGCCTGTGATGCAGCTGATGCTGGTAACTAGCCCAACCTGCCATCTCCCCCAGCCCCAGTGCCCCTCACCCCTCTGCCCCCATCGCCTCCGAAAAAAGCTCCAGCTCCAGGAGGAGACCAGAAGAGAGCAGATTTCCCTTTCTCCCCACACTGGTACCACCAATGCCGAGCCACGAGCGGACGCAGCCAGCTCTCGCCCCATCGTGGGCTCTGAACTTCCCGGGAAAGGTTTGTTCCCCAAGCCTGGGGGGCTGGCAGGGCTCTGGCTGCAGCAGCCCCCCAACACCCACTCCAGCCCAGCCCACGGCCTGGCAGAGCCACACTGTCACACACTGCCCCCCGGTTCTGGGCTGCTCTGCCAACACCCCTGAGCCCACTGCTGGCACGGCTGCAGCAGGGACAGCCTGCAGGGACACTGGCAGAGGGTGGGCAGCTGGGACCCCCTGCCCCTGCTGCAGCACAGTACTGCCTTCGACTTCTCCCCTTCCCAAATGAAGGAATTGCCTACAGGAAAGGAATCGGGCAGGAGGACGTCAGCAAGTCTTGCAAGACCCAATGCTCAAGTTTTAGGAAATTGAATTTGGGGTTTCATTGGCAACTTCCATCGTGGATTTTCAGACCATGAACCATGGTTCCAGGCACCAACTCTGATCTTCAGATCAGGAACATCAACAAACAAAACCGTCTTCCAGACATTTCTGTATCAAGCCCCAAACCTGCAGTTTAGAAGGAATTCCCTCCCAGACCAAGGCATTCCATGGGATGATAACATCTCCAGCAAGGCTGTTCCAGCCATTAATTAACCCCTGCTAATTCACTCACACACACCTGGTAACGGGTCACAGGTACCTGTGCAATCACAGCACACATTTCACCAGATCAGGATTCCTCCCAGTGCCTGGCTGGTTAAGGGAATCTGTGGGGTCCCTGCTATAATCCCCAGGGAAGGCTCAGAGGAGACGGGACGGGGCCATGGCTCGAGCAGGCAGGCCCCCGAGGACATGCAGTCTCTGGCACCACCCCACAGCCCTGTGACACAGGTGGGCCGTGCCACGGCCAGCCAGGCGCAGGGCACCCCTCTACTCACGCCCTGGGCGACGCAGGCTGCTTCGGGAGGCCCCGAGCACCTCGGCAGCACTCAGGAGGCCGGTGTGTGTGTTCACACCTTCCTGAGCAACAGGAGGAACCACGCAGCAGAGGAGTTGCTAAGAGACGCGTGCCTCCCACCAGCGCGCCCAGCACCCACCGCCGGGCTGGGCGCAGGACGGGGCACGCGCCCAGCGCCCCGGGTGGCTCCGCTCCCTGTGGGGCCGCCAGGGGCACGGACACGCTGCCCAGGACGGCTCTGCCCACAGAGGTGACCCTGGCAGCACCTCAGGCATAGCCCTGCCATGTCTCAGCTGGCAGCTCCTCTGTCCCACAGCGCAGGAACCACAACGAGATCAGATCGTGTCGCCAGCGACCTCGGGGCTCCCACGACAGCTGTCATCAGAGGCACAGACAAGGGGGAGCTGCAGGAGCCCCACGGGAACGGGCACAGCACAGTCCTCCCCAGGAGCCCCCTGTGACTCCCCCAGCGGGACCCCAACGTACCGAACTGAGCCACGGCCTGTGCCAGCCTTGCGCTCCCCATCCAGCTTGAGTCCCTTTTCTCTTCTCCAATTCCATCCACCCCACAGCTTTCGGCGCCTGAAGACCTCCACAGAGGTGGAAAGGCCTCTCCAGCATCAGCCCAGGGTTTTACATCCTCCCTGTCTTAACCCCAGTGAATGTTCTTTGTCCTTGCACCATGAGGCCAATAAAGCAAATTCCAGAATTATATGGCCTCAACCCATGCAACCTTTCAGACTCTTCCTAGAGTGCATCTTCCTTTCCACAGAAACCCCAAAGGACCAAAGTAGGATGCATGCCTCTGGAGAAGCACCCAGGCTGCTGCTCCCATGCAGCACCACCACAGCGGCCAGCACCCCTATAGCGGGGCCACCACTGCCCAAAAACACCTCGTGTGCCCCTGCAGTGACATTCCTGGCATGAGGCAGCAGGAGCGGAGCTGAGCACACTGCCACCAAGAGAGACAACAAAACCCAGGGCAGGGAAACGGCAGTGCCTGGCAGGCACCGGGCTGGACCGGGGCTCTCACACAGACCCAAGGCCCTGCTGCCTTCCCTGCTGTGGGCCTGGCTGCAGAAACCTGGAGCTCTGGGCTCACCAAGGGCAGAAGGACCCTTAGGCTGGCGGCTGCAGCAGTGGGCCTCAGTACAGCACAATCAGCCATCAACCTTTCCTTCCACTCAGCTCCACCGCAGCCGCTCGC
>VWZN01006775.1:6388-22874 GCA_013396955.1 Regulus satrapa
CCCCAACACCTAACAAAAAGAGCCCCCCCCCCCCCTTTTTTTTTTTTTTATTTCAACCCTTCATTTCCAGTTATTAAGTTCACTGGAATTAGAAACAATAATCACAGGGAAAAAATACCTGCTTGTATTGTATTCATATAAAACCAGTCAGCATTTATTACTAATCCAGTTAAGTCACAAGGCAAACACACAAATCTACATAAGTGATGTACCTTGGCTAAAACTGTAATTCTCCCAACTCTTAATATACTTGTCTTCTAAACAGCTTGTACTCTTGTCACTGGAAGAAAGTAACTCCACTTGATATTGATTTACTCCTCACCTGCAAAAACCATTGGCTTCGCTGACTTAAAGCCAGGCAAAGGTTCCACTGGCTGTTTATACAAAAACAGTGTGTCTCCTATTTGGGCTTCCGTTACTTCTTTCATTCCAGCAATCAGGTACCCCACCTGTCCTGCATAGCTAAATAAAATTGTTATTATGTGGACATGATTGTTGGCATTAGCAGTATTTCTACTATTTTCCTACTTGACTTAGCCCAGCCAGAAATTCAAATAAATCACCCCCTTAAAAGCCCATATCCAAAGTCCAGAAGTGAGATTAAAGCTTTTTCATCTCTGACTTGTGAATGGTCTCAACTAGTTCTATTTCTGTTACAGCTGAACAATACATTTATGATCCTGGATTTTGAATATGTGTTTCTCCCAGTTTAAAAGCTGGAGCTAGATCCTTGAGAAGCTCCTAAGACAAAGAAACCAGAACAGTTCCCAGCTGCCAGCACAGCCATTTTCATATACCAGTAGGATGAAACTAGACACTTTCCATCAGCACATATGCTTATACGAGGGGAATACATGGTAAATATTGAGTAAAACACAGGGTACAGGTTTTAGCTAGGATGGAGTTAACTTTCTTCAAAGCAGCCCTGTATGCAGCTGTGTTTTGGAACTGTGACTAAAACAAGTGTTGATAACATACCAGTGTTAGGTATTGCTGAACAGGCCCTCTCAGCTCCTCTCTGTGCCACTCCAAGCAAACAGACTGAGGATGGGCAAGAGACTGGGAGGTGACACAGCCAGGACACCATACCCAAACTGGCTAAAAGGGCATTCCATACCACAGAACATCATGCTTAGCAATGAAAAAGAGGTGTAGGTCTTTCCAAAGTAGCTTTTACTTGTAGACTAGCAGGGCATCAGTCTGCTTGTGGGAGGTGGTAAATAAGGGACTGTCTTTGCATCACTTTTTTTTGTTTCTCCTTCATTTATTAAATTATCTTTATCTCAATCCACAAGTACCTCCTCAATTCTTACCCTGCTAGGGTTGGGGGACTGAGCATGGGGCTGGTTGGGTTGTTGGCTGGGTTAAACCCCAGACACAGTAATGTAATCTGAGAATGCCCCAAATAAAGTCATTAACATGTATATGGATGCAAACTGGTAAAACTTCTCCACTGTTTCTAAGTACCTGATTTTCTTCCCACTGCTGCCATTGAGAAGCCAGTTTCTGGAAGCTGTTGCATTCATGGATTTTAAGTTTTCCACCCTCAAAATTTGCTGCAGCAATAACTAAGATGAAGCCCCATTCCCTTCCACTCTCAAACAAGGCAGTTCCTAGAAATAAATTGGACAGCTGAATAAGAATATCGAACACTAGCCTTTAAACACCTAGCTGTCCAGATGTTCCATGTACTACAGAAGGTAATGGATTCCGCCCCACAACAACACACCCAAAAACATGCCCAAAAAGCACTCCCTAAAACCTTCTGCCTCAGCGTGCCCAAAAAAAAAGACACAGCACATTAAACTTCAAATAGTAATTATTGAAAAACCCACCATCAAAGAACAAGAACAAAAACCTAGATATCTCCCTGTTTGTACATCTCAAAGCAAAAATCAAACAGAAATGCAGGATATTCTACCCTACCCCAGTATGTGATTTGTTCCACTGTAAAAAGTTTTTACTTACAGCTTATGTGTTGGCTGTTCATTTGGAGTCAGAATTCCGACTTCATTAACTTCGTATCTTTTCTTTGTGTGTGCAGACACAATTTTCTGTCCTTTTGCAATCTCCCCACCAAAGAGTGCAATGTTAGCTACAACACCTCGGTAGTGGTCAAAGGTAGAGTCAAATACTAAGGCTTTCAATGGATCAGCAGTATTACATTGGGGTCTGTCACCAAAAAAAATTAAAACAATATATTATGCAGTGTGTTTTCATTTAATATTGAATGAACAAGCACACACACCCCGAACACTTTCATAGAATCATACCAAGTTGGAAGGGATTTCCAGTATCACCTTATTATCCAACTTTTCTTGGCAAAAACACAGACTTAACAAGATGGCCCAGCACTCTGCCCAAACAAATCAAGGTCCAGTGGCGGAGAATCCACCACTTTCCCGGAGAGATCATCCCAATGGCTCTTTGTAGCTACTGCTTAAATACCAGAACACAGCAAAAAGGTGTCCCTTAAGCCTTTTCTCCCAAGGCCAAACAAGTCCATTTTTCTCAGCCTTTCCTCAAAGGGCAGGCTGCCCAGTCTTTCAATCATCTCTGTGGCCTTTCTGTGGCCCCATCCTCATTTTCTGCATAGCAGGGACCAGAACTGAACACAGTATTTCAGGTGTCGACTCATCAGCATTGAGCAGAGTAGAACAACTTCTTCATCTCTGCTGGTGATGTCCTTGTTGAGGGAACTCAGCATGCTGTTTTCTTTCTTTGCTGCAGCAGCACACTGTTCACTAGTAATGACTTTGTTGTCCGCAAAGACCTCCGGGTCCATTCCCACAGAGCTGCTCCCCAGCTAGGTAGATTCCAGCCTGTGCAGCACTCCTGAATTATGTATTCCCGGGTGCATGACTTTTGCCTCTGTTTAATTTTATAAGGTTCTTGTAGGCCCACTCTTCCAACCTAACTTGGTCTTCCTGCAAAGCTGCTCCTGCTTTCTGAAGTGTCTACTTCCCTTCTCAGTTTGGCATCACTGGCAAACTTCACTAGGGTACACATCCCAACTTCCAGATCACTTATGATGATAGGAAACAGTGCTGAACCCTGGCAGACCCTACGTGCGGCCAGTCTGAAAAGCAGCTATTTACCACCACCGTCTGGGTCCAGTCTGTCAGACAGCTCCTCCCCGACAACACAGACCACTCCAGACTGTAACACAGTGGTTTCTCCAGGAGTCTGTGACAAACCTTAACAAAAACCTAAAAATATTCAGGCAGAAAGAAAGTCAGGTAGCCAGTGCCCACCACTCACTCCACACAGCAGGTTAACTCTGCCATAGAAGGCTATCAGGTTTGTCAAGCATGATACGCCCTTGGCAAACCCCTGCTCACTTTTTCCAGCCACTTACTTCATCTTCCTGGGGACTTGTGACAGCCCCCAGGAGGATTTGTTCTGTACCATTTCCAGGGACTCTGGTCAGACTGATAGGCCTATAAATTCCTGGATCCTCCTTTAAGATCTTCTTGTAAACTCAACATTAGCATTCTTCCAGTCTTCTGGGATGTCCCCTGATCCCCATGACTCCTCAAGGATAACGAAGAGCAGCTCTGCATGGACACAGCCAGCTCTCCCCTACAATCCTCAGGTGGATACTATCAGGGCCCACACGTGTGTTGGGGTCAGGCTCCTGTAATAGTTCACATACCAGCTCCTTCTTTGCTGACAGTAAGTCTGTGCAGCAACCTGCATTTTTGCTCCCCAGGCCTAAAGCCCAACAGCGTTAGTAAAAACAGTGGTGAAGAAAACATTCTTCTCTGCTTTTCAGCCCCACTGGTGATCAATTCACCTCTCCTGTTCAAGTATAAGTCACTATTTTTCTTCTGTTTCTCCTACATCTGTCTATAAAGTATCTTCTCTAAATCAGATGCATATTAAATGTAAAATCACTGCCAATACAATATAAATGCATCTTATTATATCCTAATTACCTTACAAGGTTAATTAGATACATAATTAAACACAGACTTACGGTGGGATCTTTTCAATGACCTTTTCAAGAACTTTTTCAACATTTGTTCCTTGTTTAGCAGAAATCTAAAACAAATCCAACAACAATTTTATAAGACAAGTCTTACACTTATTAATTAAATAGTATCATGTTTACTTAAGACAGTTTTGATGACCACAAATAGCATTACTCATAAAAGGACTCAAAAGGACACTTTAGAATGCTATTACTAAAAAATGTCTATTTTAATTGTAAATTATATTATGTTTTTCTTTTGCAAATGGCAATTATTATTATGATAGAAATGAAAACCATTTATGGAGTGACACTAAGAAACAATTTAAAATCTCAGATTCCATTCCTCAAAAAAACCTAGAATTTTTAACTGAAAGTTATCTTCTCTACTCTTACAGGAGACAAGCTTTAAATAAAGTTGTATGTCAGACAAAAACAGGCAGATAGAGCACTCTCTTAATCATGTAATTCATGAGTTATAAAGTACGGCACATCAGCCATGTTATAAAACTTAGAGATCTTACCCTTATACATTCAGCTGCAGGAATATCAAACAGCTTCTCAATTTGTTTTTCAACTCTTTCAGGGTCTGCATTTTTCAAGTCAATCTGAAAAACAACAAACTGCTAAATAAACAAGCAATCACATCTCCCACATCATCCAGTACTGTATTTTCCAAAAGTAAAATGAAGAAACTTCATTTTTGAGTTATGAGTATTTATGAGATAATACTGTCCCTCTTTAGGAGAAGATCGATATTCATTTTATAAAGTCTTCCTTCCTTGACTTCAGGAAGGATTCCATCTATACCCAGTCTAGTTTTGCCTTGTTTCGTCAGGGAAAACACCTTTCTACAAGAGCTGGTAAAAATCTTTTAAATCATTAAGTGCTACCTACACTGTTTATAGGATCAAATATTAAGTACAATATAAATCTACAAAAAGCAATTAACATAAGATGAGCAGTCATTAATCTTATGAATCCAATAACACAGCCCTCAAAACTGTAGAGAAAATAATACTTAGAACTTTGTTTAAAATTAACACTCTGCTGTTTAAATATTGAGCTCCCACTCATTCATTTCCTCAATATTAATGAACTTTTAACACCACCAATTCCAACCATAAATCCAGCACTGCAAAGTCTACCACTAGGCATGTCCCAAAGTGCTATATTTTCTAAATACCTAAATGTATTTCATGAAATTAAAAATTTCACAGCAGTTACTGAAAAATTTTACACAGATAGCAAATACAGAAAATCCCTATTACATTCTAGTAGTTACATCTAAATTCTATAAATATTATAATACATAACTTTCTTTGTTATATCCTTCTCTTCAAAGTTACATTTCTGATCAGCACTATATAGATTTAAACAACCCAAGTATTTAATAGAAAACAGTAAAAAAATTCCTTACCTTATTTATGACAGGAATTATTGAAAGCTGTGCTTCAAAGGCGAGATAGAAGTTTGCCACTGTTTGAGCCTGAATACCCTAGAAAATAACATTGTAAAGTTTACCACAGAAACCTCCTCAGTTTTGGGCACTATTTTTAGGCATACTATACAATTTAAGATTACTTTTCTATTCTATCAACTCTTTCATTTAGGAGATGGATAAATAAAAGGGAATTGATTACATGCAACTGCTTTAAAATCCCATTAGTCTTTTTCTGCGATGTAATACCTTCATGGAGACAGATCAGGGGCAAAAACACTGGCAGAAAAAGAAAAAAACCTACAACCTGGTTTCCCTCTAGCTTAAGAAAATCCTGAAATACTAAAGAGAAAACAAGAATTAAGTACTACACCTCATTTGCATCCACTACAAGTATGACACCTTGACAGGCAGATAGTGACCGTGATACTTCATAGCTGAAATCTACGTGGCCCTAAGGAGAAAACAAATGTTTACACTCTCAGGTATTTTTGCAAAGATTTCTGTACTACGTTGTTTTCATTTGTATGTAGGTTCACATTCTTATAAAAGAGGAATTGAATAAACACAAAAAGCCAGAAATCTCCTACTTTTAACTATAAAGATATTTAGATTTGTGTGAATTCAACACTTTATATTTAACTTACCGGTGTGTCAATAAGATTTAAGAGGTAGTTGATTCCTTCGTGATTGTAAAAGAGAGATGCAGACTGGGCTTTAACTGTAATTCCTCTTTCACGTTCTACTTGAAGTTTATCCAGCACTTGTTTATTACGGTCAGTTTTAGAAATTGTTCCTAAAAATAAGAAAATAAAAATCTTTATTACCTAATTTAATACATAAATCCTGAAAATGCCATTGACCAAGAGTTAACCAAGAGCAAATGAATCTCTCCCATACAATTAAGCTAAACCAAGATTTTCAATCAAAAACAAAACTCTGCATCAACTCTTTACATCTATCAAATAAAGTTTCCACAATAAAGTTACATAAAATACTATCCTGGATAAGCAGGATAAAAAACATCATCTAAGAGGTAACAACAAGCAAACGTTCCATTCAATTATAATTAATTTTGACATTTAAGGCAACTTCATCTCCTGTCAGTGGAGAGGAGTAGCCCTCAGCTCTAAGACCAACCTCAAGTGCCAGACGAGCATTAGCATAGAGTGACACACCTGAATTCAAAATCCCATCCTATCACAGCCATGAAAGAAAAGTGCTCACAGTGATACATGAGCGGTAATCATAAAAAGTAACTTTGATCTAAAGCTTCCCTCCCTGGTTTTGTTTCATTCACCCTTAAATGAGAGTCCAAAACTCCCAGGTCATGACAGTCCCAGCCCTTCTGTCTGCCTCAACCACTGGCAGTAAACACCATAAAACTTAATATGTACTGTTCTAATGGATGACTGGTTGGAATGACAGGAGTGACATCTTAAACAAGGAAGTAAACTCATTTTTGGTCTCTTTCCAAATGATGTACTTCTTTACATGAATTACACATTTTCTTATGCCTACATGGAGGCAGATCTCAACCACAAGGCCCATATATCTACACTACACAAGTGAGAGGCTAAAAGCACAAGCAACACTTGAAGAGCAAAAGTATTAGAAATTTTAGTAACCATCAAAGGTACAGAAACTTAAGATGCCACCTTCCATGTCAAGAAAAGGTAATATAAAATGAGAATGCTTACCTGTAATTTCCAGCAATCTGTCTGCTAGTGTACTTTTGCCATGATCTACATGAGCTATAATACTGAAGTTTCTAATGCTTTCAACAGGATACGTTGACATATCTAATTTTTCCTGAAAAACAGGAATTTCTTTTCATAATTCATGGTTACAGTCTCTATATACACTATGATCTCTTTAAAATAACAAAATAATTATTTTAATTAATTTTTCTTCAGAAGAAGCTCAAGTTGAACAGAGATACAAAAACCTCAATTGTCACCATTGTTTAAAATGTCAGTATTTCAATTAAGTCATACAGACATATGTCTTTTTAATCTCTAAAAAAACACGTAGTATGCTGAAAAGTGTGTGAAAGGTATTATGTTTTTATATAAATAAAGAGCTGGAAAACAGTAGCACCTCTGTGAAACTACTAAACTTTAGGATTATAAAAACTGGATTCAGGGGGCATTAAGGGCATCATTCTTCACAAGCATGAGATGAATACACAGGCATTACCTAGAAACTCAGCGAGGAGTGACGTTATCAGAAGGAGCAAGCAGACAGTGGAAAAGGATGCTAGAGTGTGCAAGAAGCCAATCCATACACAAAAGTCAAAGTATTTTATTTATTTACAGTTCTGTGCAGAAAAGGGCACTTGGTGGAAAATCCACAAAGACAGCAAACAACTATCAAAAGTATGTATTATTTATACATTTTAGCAAACAAAAACATTAATGTTCACTGCCTAAAAGTAACACGGTTGTCTTATTAATCAAGATTCTATTGGTTAAAAGGTTCCCTCACTTCTTACGCTAGCTAGCAGGCATGGTCTCTTTCTCGAGTCGGTGCGTTTCTATGGCCTGTGGTCGTGATTTCCCCCTGCCAGAATTATCTTTTTTACCCAGTCAAGAGCCCATTTCAGCATACTTGCTGAGTTGGCTTTGCTAATTCCTTCCTTATCCTGGGAGTTCTGTCAAATGCCTTTCTGCCCCGCGAATTCTGCACTCTTTGCGTCCACTACCAGCGGTACACCCCTCTCCCCGAGCTTCATAAACCTGCCCCTCGAGCTGAGACCACTGATAAACACAAGCCCTAAACCTTGGCAAGGCAGTTCTGCCACCGAGCAACGTGTCCTTCTCCCACCGGGACGCCAGCGTGGGCGGCCTGCAGAGGCAGCCCGGGGCAGGAGGAGCGCGGGCGGCGCGGCGCACTCACCTTGCCGCGGGAGCTGTACGGCCGCCCGCACGCCGCGGGCAGCCCGGCCTCACGGCAGNGCGGCCGGAGCGCGGGCGGTGCTGCCGCCAAGGGCTGCTGTGCTGGCATTGGAGATGGGGCTATTGCGTGGCGTGCCCGTCGCTCTGGTGGCATGTAGCTGTTGTGGCCGTGTTCCGGAGCTGTGCTTTGGAAGCTGGCGAATGTTGTCCTATTCTCAGATGCGTTTTCCCTGTGTTCCTCTACATCACAGTCTTTGAGGGGCTTCCAGATTTTTTTTTTTTTTTCTAGCTTATATCTTTAATAGTTTGGCGTTTATTAGTGACCGCGTGTTCGTCTGGTTTATCTTGAAATTTTTGCATTAAGGTTTCACAGACCTGGGAAAATAGGGAGACAAGGGTCGCTGTTCTGTTTACATATATTGATTCCTCCTTTCTCTTTTGCTCAATCTAATTATGATCTCAGCTGTAGCTATGTAAAATACTTCGGAAATGCCAGCAGACCACTGAACTAAGAAAACTGCAAACAATCAGATTCACAATATAGAGATGTACCAAATAAAGCAAGACAAAAAATTTGGAGGGCAAAACCATTTAAAGGAGTTTTAATTTCAGGATGTCCGTATGAAATTCATACTCCCTTTTTAAGTGAGAAGGATTTGGCCTCAAAAGGCTGCATAAAAGTGATAGGTAGTGCAGACAGCATGAGTTCCAAGTAAAATGACTTAGAATCGTGCAGTAGCGAAATTTGCTCAGGGCTGATCCCATAGAATTTGGGTAGTAGTGGACAAAGAGAATCCTTTGGCAAATTCATTAAAATGTTTAGGGAAGTAGAAGTATGTCCTTGAATGGAGAATGAATGTAACTGGAACCAATAATCCAAAGTCATGGTCCAGAGCAGGTGCATGAGTATAGCAGCTGTATTAGGAGGAAAGCGTTGTCCCTGGGACGCACAGATTAAGTTTGATGCAGTGTAGGTATTGACATACCTGTGTGCAATAGCAGAGAACACCAACACACAGCAATCCTAAAGGGATCCACAGTCATTCCTGAAGGGATAATTGTCTTCACTGTCCTGAGGCACATGAATATCAAAAAATCTAAGTGCTCTTTTAGCAAGAATTAAACTATTTATTACACTTTGCACACTGTATTAAAGAGAGAATGCTCTCTTGCACTGAGCAGTTTATATAGATGGCAGATTTCAGCAATTCCAGAAGAACAGCAGCAGGGGTAGCTAAACCCTTTCATGTTCATGTTACCAGGACGTGTAGGGATTTACAAAATCATGTACTCTCAAAAATAACTGAAAAAAGCATAATTCAAACCAAACAGGTTGCCCTTGCACTCCATATCTACACCTTAGAAAACAAAGACTTGTGTCCAAACAAAGATCACATACTCAGCTGGCTGGATTCAGGGAGCTGTGCTAGGGTAGCTGAATGAGCTCACGTGCTACATCTTCATCCTGGAAATTGTTCTTGTCCCGTTGTCATCGAGTGAACACACTGTGGAAGGCCTGCTGGTCTATGCAGAGAGACAGCAGTCCTTAATGTAAAGCTATTTGAAAGTCCATGTATTTTAGAATTCTGAGATAAATGAAGAAAAACTAGAATAGAACTGCATTTCAAGCATGACTCCTTATCATATGAAGAAAATAAAGTAGAATTTCAGATTGGAAGTCCATCATAAGCCAGGATGGAGCGTAGTAAAAATTACAGTCTTCTGTCTGTTTTCACTTCTCAGCTCAGATAAATATATTAATCAAATATTAAGATTTCCATCCATTTGAGCTCTATATGCAATGGAACACATTCACTGAAAATATTGTAGAAAGATGTACAGTTCAGAAGAATAATAAATTTTAAATTATTTATGGGACAGCAAGCCAGAAGCAAGAAACATGAATTTTCAAGTGATCATTTACATGTCAAAATTTGATGGTTGGATGCACACATTTCATGAACTTCAAAAGCCATTTGTTGTAATGAGATAAAATTAAATGTACCTGTCACTAATTGCACTAATACTGAAGCCAACCATATATGTGGTAAATTTAGATATTTACAGATTCATGACTGAAAAGGTGAAAACAAAATATAAGCATGAATTTCTTGTCTGATTCTCAAGTACCTTATTTCAGCTACACTTGAATGCAGGTGTTGAATGTCCTATCAATAATCATTTAAGTTGAAGACATAACGTGATTGCCATAAATGCAAACCAGTCAGTGTTATTATGTGTTATTTCCTGACAGTTGTGTTCAATAGCAACTAATATGCTCCTTAATTGACATGGTATCATTGCCTGAGTTTTATCAGGAATTGTTTTCCCATAAAGTGAAAAGATTGTCAAATTCAGCATTTGCCCAGTCCTCTCTTAAACTTCTGTGATGGTACACAGGGTGACCCAAATACAATGAATAATATAAAAGGCAAGGCAGCGTTTCCCTGATAGAGAATTATGAGCTGATAAAATGCAACTAGGATTTCATAGTGTAAGATATGCACGTATGCGTGTATGCATGCAGAAGGCCAAACAGGTCTGTAATCAGTGGTATCTGTGAAACACAGCAGACACTGCACCACTTGCTATTCAATCATCAGTGCACGTCATTTGGGAGCAATCTTTGGTAGCACTGTGAGATTGTGGAAATGCAGAAATAAGAAAAAAGCAACATATAGTAGCTCTAGTAATATAAAAAAGAAAAAAAAGAAAAGGGAATGTTTCTTTATTTCATTGGTGAGGATTTCTGTAATAGAATAGATTTCTATTCTCCACCAGTACTTACTGTGCAAATGAAATAGCTGTGACAAAAGCCTTTCTTGTCACTAGGAAGCACTGTTGCCAGCAGAAGCTAAGAGGGATCTACTACCTAAAAGATAATGGCAGAAATTTCCCCATCTGTAAAATACATTCTCCTAACCCAAATTCAAAGATTTTATATTGTACAGTAATTACCTGAATTAAAAGGACAAAGTTTACCCCGAAAAACCTAAGGTCTCAAATTAAACACATTACAGGACAGGTCACTGACATTAGTCCTCTAAATAAATGTCTGTGTGGCAGAGTGAGGTCCTGAACAGACACCTTAATTAACTAACCTCTGGTCTGCCAGTTTTTTAACTGGAGTAGTCACCCAGTTTTCCTCAGGGTATTTGAGTTTGACAGGCTCTGGTTGTTCTTGGGAGAACAAAACCTAGCAAATCTTTTTTTTTTTTTTTTTTTTTTTTTTTTTTTTTGTCATCAGTAAGTGTCCTGTGCAATGTCCACACTTGCCATTGTTTCTCCTCTATACCTTTCTTAGCCAAGTAATGATGGACAAAGGGGCAGCAGTGACTGGAGGTAATATTTTACCTCTTATAACAAATTTCCATTTTGGAGCCTTTCCTTGATACTGACTTGACAGGTTGCTGCAATATTTAAAGTTCTTCTCCAATTGCGCTTGGAAAAGCAGTTTAATCCTTTATTTCTTGGCACTTCTTGATGCTGATGGCCAAATATTTCTGTTATAATCAAGCTGACAAAAGTAACTGACTCATATATATATATTTCTTGCCTTAAAAATAAAGCAGAAAAGGTAGTTGGCATCTTCCTTTCTAATCTTCAAAAGTCACAGCATAAACTAAGTGAAATGGCAGTGGTCTAGCTTGTGAAAGAAAGCATCTGAGATTGTTGATGTCTGTCTAATAAAAAGACAATAATGCATTTTTCCTTATTTCTATAAATAATGGCAAACTATCTTTCTAGGCCATAGCCTACAGAGGAAGAAGAGTATATAGTGAAATACGTAACAGAATAATTCCTATTTTTCTTTATATTATATATATATTTTTAATATTTTTTTTTCATTTTAAGACATGTGTCTTCTAAAGTCTACTTACCAGAAAGGCAATATTTTAGAATTATATTCTTTTTACTTTTTTAGTGGGCTCCTAGAGGTGTACATGGGGGATGGAGGTAGAGGGGAGAGTGTCAGGGGTTAGGTGGAAGCATATCACCCATCCGAGTGTCCCAACGATGTCTCGTTGCTCCCCTCCATCTGGACTTCTTGGTGGTGAGGGTCCTCTGCCGCTGCCGCACCATACCATGGTGCCACACGCCAAAGAGTATAGAATTCCATGGATTAATGTACACTTTAGGCCAGGTGCCCCCCTTGCAGGAGGCCCGTTTGACACTGTCCCTTGCAGCACTGGGTGTCTGTTGCATTATCTTTGGTGCTCTGGTGCAGGGCCTGGGGACCCCTTTTGGGGACCCTTTGACGGGCTGTGTCACCCCCTTCTGCTGCAGATAAGCCTTCCCTGGGGTGAAGGGCCCCTCAGCTGGGCTACTCTGCACATCAGAGGATGGGCATTCACTGTCTCTCACCAAGAGGCTTCTCAACACACATCCAAAACTTCTTCTTCTCCCCACCCTTTGGTTGAGGGTCTGTTCTCTGTTCGAGCTTGGCAGTTGATAGTCCTGGGGTTGTGCTCTCCTCGCTGAACGTACTGAGCTTGTGCTTTGTGAATGTCCCCATTCTGAGTTACTACTTTATCTTATCTACATCAGTGAATGGTGTAGGGCCTCTCAGAGCTCCGTTCAGGATGTGGTGTTCATTGCTGCAGCTTTTTTAACACAGATCTGCTGTAATAGGCAAAAGTTTAATGAAAATGTTTAAGTCATAAACAATAATATTTCAGTGTCTGGCAGTTCTTAAACAAAAATGGAAGACAAACATCTTTTTATCAGGATAATGACATTAAATTCAAAGAAAGCTAATGTAGATTAGAAGTTTTTAACAGTGAGGGTGGTGAAACAGTGGAACAGGTCAGCCAGAGAGATGGTAGATGCCCAATCCTTGGAAACACTCAACATAAGTTTCAACAAAGCTCTGAGCAGTCAGATCTAGTTGGAGATGTCACTGTTAATTGTAAAAGGGTTGGAGTAGATGACATTTAAAGGTCCCTTCCAACCCATGCTGTTCTATGATTTCATTACTTTAACAAGCTACATGTTGAGAAAAGTGTTTGGGTTTTTAAAAAATTTTTAATATAGCTTTTTCGTAGAAATGTAGCATTTTAAAATGTATTTTCACCCTTCTATTACCCAGTTAGTTTTATTGAGAATGCTCTAAATCTTCAAGGATAATTTGTAAGGAATATATTCTAGCATTCTGAACAGAAAAAGCATAAAGTTAATGAAGTAAATTGAACTCATCCAAAGTTCATTCTAGGAATTTCAAAATATTAAAAAAAGCATCATGTGTATCTAGACAGAAGGGGGGGAAAGACCCTTCATGTTTGCGCTTCACTTAATAAAGGGTTCTAGTACTTTCTGGACTTAATTCTTCTGTGCACTATAGTCTTGATTACATAGTTTTAGATCTTTAAAAAAGAGGAATTATATCTATTCTGAATTACTCAGCATTCTATTGCCAGGACTGAAAAGACCATCCAGAAAGATTCTCCTAAAATTTCTTACCTGATTAGTAGGCTACACTTAAGGTCTTCTTTGTAAGTCAGACTAAGTTCCCTAAGGTTTTGATTGAAGGAATTACATTTCTTTTATTGTTTTCCTTTATTTCCTGGTTAATCGATTATTCTATCACATTTGCATTGTTCTCTATTAATGATTTTTTTTTAATGAGAAAAGGCTAGTAGCATAGCTTTCCCTTTCTCATTATTGAACTATTTATTCAAGGGTAATTGTGTTGCCACTAAATTTCTGAAGCTGATGCTGATGCCATAGAAGCAGGATCCACTTGCTTTGTACCTAGATGGGTAGCTACGTTTGGCCCTACCACACATGCCAGGTTTGATAATGCCCACCCTACAGTACAATTCAGATTGCTATGTATCAGTGATTTATACTTCTCATTACCTAAATAATCCTCAATCTTTGTGTTATTTTCAATTGTATTAGAAATTCCTTTCCTGGAAATAATCAACAGAATTGTTAAAATGTTTATAAGCAAGGAAAAGCTCTCATAGACTTCCACTAGGCACACAAGTACATGACAATCATTTTCTCTCACCAAAGCTTTGAGACTAGCAAGTACACCAATCCATTTAACATTCAGTTTTAAAGTCTTGTTGCAATTTTATAATAAAAATTAGCGTGTTATTAAAGTTACATACCAGATATAAATCTACATATTTTGTATTGAAAGTGTTATTTACCGCTACTGTCAACTTAACTTGTAGCTTTATTTTAAGCAAGAAATCAAATTATATTGAAGCAGTATATTTTTCACAAATCCAAGTTGGCTGGCATTAATGATATCATCCTTCTTTAATTCTTTATTATAGTCCTGTAGCATCCTTTCAATTATTTTACATATGACTGACATCTAACTGACAGGTCTATAATTGTCCTCTTTAAAAACTGAAACCCATTTCCTCTCTGTCACTGTTCTTGAACTGACAGTGTTTCAAGAGTTGCTGGAAATCCATGTTAATGGTTCACAGAACTTGTCAGGCAGCAGTATTAAAAGTTTTGTATGCCAAACTGGATACAGCAATTTTAAAATCAAACTTCACAATGTTTTCTGGTATTGCTGTTAGAATAAAAAATTTAACCCTCCTTATTGTGTGACATACATATATAAAGGTTGCTGGATAGGATTTTGACAAAAAAAAGAAGTGTTCTCTGCAATAAATTTTATTTTTCTTCTAAAAAGCGAATCGCATAATTCATAAATATGATTGGAGGGGGTTTTTCTCTCCTGAAGAATTGACTTTGTACCCTGAAAATATTAGAGTCAGCAAAGAATCATTTTTAAATTTCCTAAAGAACTCTCTTACCAAGAATCTGTAGTTCTCATCTCCTTGTTTACAGTAATTATTGCCACCTTAAACCTTCTTTCATTTCTTGTTTATTTTTTTTCTTCTATCTCTTCTTCCCTTCTAAGATTAATGGTTTGTTGAACCAGTCTGGCTCTGTGTTTGCTGAGTGCCCTTCGGGCACTGCTATTGCCAGTTGCTCTGGACTGCAATTGGAGCTCTGTATCCTAGGCCCATGCTTTTGTCCTTTGGTTTTTAAGAGGAGTTAAAGGCATAGCACCCTACAAGTTGCGTTGTTTTAAAATGTTAACAATTGTCTTATTCTCTCAAAACCAAATCAATTTTATGGAATTGCTATGTCAAGGCAGCCCAGCCTTAGCCAATTCTCCAAGGAATCACAATTGTAGAATGTTACTCTGCATTTGTTCATTCCCCCATCTTTTCCAAAAAGGTGTAAGAATAATTTTTGTTTCCTCAAAAGCCATTTCCTTTTTCCTCCAGCAAAACATTAGTGGTATTGACACAATTAATGAACTCACATTCACCAAGTGGGCCAGTAATAATTGATTCATGCTGAAGAAGATATAATTTGATTAACTCCATAGTTCAGTCTTCTGTTAGTGTAAGTAGATGAAGGTCAGCAAAGAACTTTTCAAGAACATCTTAAAATACCTCATGAAAACATTGTCTCTACACCTTGTTTTGTTATTAAAAAGCCATTAATAATTTTAAGGCCAAGAGTTACATAACCTGCAGGTATTTTGAAAGAAAACTAGTTAAAAATGCTAGCAGGCAAATGAATAATTGTGAGATTGTTATGGTTTAGGAGGTCTTGACTAAGTAAATGGTGAAGCGATTAATTGAATATTATATTTACTTTGTATTTTCTTCCTTCTATATGATACTGACCAAAGTTTTGTAGCTTATTTAGTAGAGAACCATTTTTGCTCTTTCCCTTTGTTAAATATGTTCTCTTTCAGTTAATGTTGTGCTCTTTTTATAGAACACCCATTATTTATCTGCAAGAGACATTCTGTAATTAGGCATGAGTAAACAAAGCTTGAAAGGCAATAGATTGGCTTGTTACTATAAAAGATTGATTTTCTGTGCATGGATACCTGATTTGTCGAACATAAAAATGTACCTTGGTCTATCACAAGTGGTTTTTTAAACCATTTAATAAATATGCTGCTTAAACTTTTTAAAATTATAACAACCTTTTTAAGAATGGGGCTCATTTAAAAAATGCTCTCTTTTTTATCATTCATGTATTTTTCTTATCATCTACCAAAGTGGAGGAAGATTCTTTTTTAGACAGTTTACAATGGACCTGAATTTTCCCAGATTAGTGGCTCTGATTCTGCTTTTTCATGGGGACTTTCAACAAACTTCAGTGTGAGCTTACTTGGAAAAA
>VWZN01006775.1:24169-48825 GCA_013396955.1 Regulus satrapa
TTTTATAGAACACCCATTATTTATCTGCAAGAGACATTCTGTAATTAGGCATGAGTAAACAAAGCTTGAAAGGCAATAGATTGTCTTGTTACTATAAAAGATTGATTTTCTGTGCATGGATACCTGATTTGTCGAACATAAAAATGTACCTTGGTCTATCACAAGTGGTTTTTTAAACCATTTAATAAATATGCTGCTTAAACTTTTTAAAATTATAACAACCTTTTTAAGAATGGGGCTCATTTAAAAAATGCTCTCTTTTTTATCATTCATGTATTTTTCTTATCATCTACCAAAGTGGAGGAAGATTCTTTTTTAGACAGTTTACAATGGACCTGAATTTTCCCAGATTAGTGGCTCTGATTCTGCTTTTTCATGGGGACTTTCAACAAACTTCAGTGTGAGCTTACTTGGAAAAAATTCAGTTCTTTGTATGAGATATTTTACATCTATATAATGACAATAGATGCCTGGAAATCAAGGGATTCAAAGATAATCAGAAAGCAGCAAAAAAGTTACTTAAGTAAACAATCAAAACAATGCTGTATGTATGAAAAGATAAATAAAGACTTTTGTTCAAAAATACAGCTTCAGTCAGAGAAAAAGTCAGTGAAGCAGCAATATCAGCTACCAGCAGTTCATGAAAATGAGTACCTACTAGTTATTATAGATGTTTTGAGCAGTACAGCACCTGCAGCATCAAAGTGATAATTATTTCCACATTTTTCTCTTATTTCATACTAAATGTGGAGTGGGAAGGGGTTTGGGGTGTGTATGTCCCAAGTTTGCCTTTGATATAAAATTGCACGTGCCTCTGTGGTGAGGCACATCAAAATGTGGTGATTTTAATTACCTCTGCTTCAGTGAGAATAAAGATTGCTGCTAAACTGTAAAATGCTGTATGCCTTGTCTGTTATATGCAAGGCCTGGAGATGCATTTTCAGGATGCCAGAGGTCTGCTCAGTGATGTGTTGATCAATCCATTTTACTTATTCCTAAAGCTCCTTTCCCATGGCACTAAAAGAGGAAGGTTATGAAGGGTGAGACTCTACAGAGAACACATCTCATTTGCGTTATTACTTGTCCTTGGGATGTCATGGAACACAAGCAGTTCTCCTTAGAGAAGGACAGATATAACAGCAAGAAGAAGACCTAGTAATCACTCACTTTGATAGTCAGAAAAACATTAGTGCTAATTTAATTTATAATGTCCATTAAAAAAAAAAAAAAGGATGGATTCACAGAGAAAGTTATGTCAAGTTAGAAAACTGTCTTTTCACAGACTACTTGACCTGATTAATACAGAAAAAAAAAAAAAAAAAAGGATGCGGCTTAATTTCAATTTCATCAAGGTTTTTTACAATCCCAGCTTCTCATAAGAAGCTGCAGCTACATTTTCAAAAGCAGTGGTTTGAAACCAGGTGGAGAACTTACTCCCCCTGTTTCCATGAGCTTGTGTATTTAGAGTTTATATGAACAGCAGTCTTGTGAAGTGGCCCTGATCCAGCTCCACCTTCAAAAGACAATTTCTGAATGACTCCAGCCTGTTGAGTATTTGGCTTCTTTTTAATTTTCTTTAAGACCTAGGCCTTTTGGCCTGATATGTTTGAAGTCTGAGCAAATCCTGCTTCTCAGCTCTTCAAGGAAATAGGTATTTCCTTTGTTCTTGCTGTAAATAAGTTAGTGGCTGTCTGCTGCAGCTTCTAGTCCATTTGTCTCCCTTCCAAGGCAGATGTCTGCTATCTGTCTGTGAGTTCCCTGACTTTGTGCTGTAACAAAATGTCTTGTGTGATGCATGAAGTGTGGCATGCTATGGCATAATGTCA
Source organism: Regulus satrapa (assembly GCA_013396955.1). Lineage (NCBI taxonomy): Eukaryota > Metazoa > Chordata > Aves > Passeriformes > Regulidae > Regulus > Regulus satrapa. Next base: position 25,996 of record VWZN01006775.1, read on the forward strand.
TGTCCCACTTTTTCCCCGCCCTCAGGTCTTTCCTCTTCTATGGTTGGTTCTATTCCATTCTCCTGCTCATCTTCTACTTGAGGTTAACCCTTTCTTTACATTTAGTAGCTATAATACAATTGTGTTAACCGGGAATATTTGTGGGAATGCAATACTGCAGTCGTTCTGCTTCCCTTGGTATGGGTGTCTCAGGGACTCAGTACTTCCCCCTAACAGCCTAGCAAAGAAATAACATTCTCTTAGAACTAAGATTTGGTAAAGCCAGCTTCAAGAATGTTCTGAATAAATACAGAAACTCCAGAGTATAGGAACAATAAAACTAAGATATTTAGAATATAAATTATCCAAAATGTTAAAAAAAAATTTACGAAATGGACAAAACACTAAACAAAATGTTAAAAGTTTCTAGTTTCCTAGAAAAAGGGAAGGGAGCCAGGCAGTGACTGCATGGCCTGTGTACTTAGCAATGCCCATGCAGAACCCATATCTGATGGGACTGCATGAGGCAAAAGCTATGGTTCATCATCAACTTCCCACCAGCCCAGCTGCCCTCACAAACATTTTATACATCTCAGCATTTTAGTGGACTGGGAGCTGCTGGGTTTTTCTCTCAAGGGTCACCTCTGAAAGCCCACTGCATGCTTTGCAATACATTGTACAGGACTAGCAGGAGGATGGAGATTGATGGGAGCACCCGTGTTTCTTAAAGTTAAAAAAAAAAAAAAAAAATCGAAGATGGTATATACAGCTTCATACATCTAATTTCATTATCCATTTTAAAAAATGGCCTCACTTTAATTTCTACATGTGCATAGTAGAAAAAGACCTTACAAAACTCATCAGATCTGACTCACCTCTATCTTTCCATTGATGAAATGTATTCTTTAGGATAACTTACAACTGTAGCTGAAAACATTAAGAACATAAGAAATGCCCTTCTGGGTAAGATGAATGCTTTGCCCAGAAAAGTATTTTTCCTTCAGCAGCCAAAGCAGGAGATGCTACATATAGGCTTGGCCAAGGCCTCTAGTGCATTCCTCTTGCCCTCACTCATGTCTGTCCTTTCTTTTTTTCCAGCGTGAAGAATTCCAGCCTCCATTCTTTTCATAATTTTTCTTGAAATTGGTTAAATCCTCTTTACTTAAATTGTCTTGCCATCTCTTTTTAAGTGCTTAGTTTTGGAAACAGAAAATAATAATTTACCACTTTAGTGTTTAAAAATGAGGTCCCAATGACCAGAACAGTCCCGAAGATGACTACAGAGTTCATTTAAGCATGTGAACCATGTCTGGAGGAACACAATCCACGTACCTTGCTGTGATTCAGTTCCCTCCAGACATAGATCAGGCCAAGGTCATTAATCCTAATTTTAATTGCTTTTCTCTCTCATTAAGTTGACTGTGTTAGAAAGCTAGATCCATCCAGCTGTAGAGAAGAGAGAATTAAAATCTTTTTGCTGGTTATTGCCTGAAAAGAGTTACAAGTAAAGAAAATATTTCTGAGCAGAAGAGAAAGGATTGTTTATCCTGGACATTTGTATTAAAGGTATCCCAAAATGACAGCTTTGAAGATTTGATTTTCAAAACACAGTATCTTGTGAATGATAATTGTATTCCTGCTTTTTATTTTCAATGACAATAGAAGAATACATATTTTCTGAACCCTTGTGCTTAACTCTTTTGTCTACATAAGTTTCCTGTGAGCTAACAGTATCTATATTTTATGACTTGTCCAGCCCAATAAATTAATGTCTCTATTTGAAAACTACATTATATGTTTCTGGATATTTCTTAATTCTGTATCAATAAATAAGAATTGCCTATTATTACAATGTACAGGAGTCTTTTCCTTTTCATCTTTCAGAAAGGAGTTTTAAAAGGATTACACCATAATGCAGCAAGCACTTTAGTAAATCTTACTAACTCTTACTTTTTTTTTTTTTTTCTTTCTTAGTTATCTCAGCAGAACTGGGTTTTATTTTTTTCCTCTTTATTTATCTTAATGTTAAAATAAAGATAACAGTAGAGAGAAATCATTTCAATAAGAATTTTCAAAAAAATTTCACCTTTTCAAATTTTGACTCTCATGTTTCTACACCTATAGTTATAGTATTTACTTTGTCTTATTTATTCCACTGACAATCTTTTCTATGTTGAGAGGAAAAAAAAAAAATTACCTTCGCTTCCTGTTAGTGGAATGTCTGCCATTGGCTTTTAGCCAGTAAAATTCTTTTTGTTTCTGTATCTGCATCTTACAACATCTACGGTGATATAGAGTAACAACACATAAAACCTGGGTGAGGAAATGCTATCTATGAAGTCTGAAAACATTATGTGAGAACCTACATGCAAATATAATTTGTATCATACTGCTCATTCATTTTCCTTCTTGATCAAATACTTGATCAAATGTTATAAACCATATTTTTTTATTTCTGAAATGATTCTCAGAAAACAGTGGGCTTTTTTTTTTTTTTTTCCACTGAATTTAGTTCACCTTGAAAATAAAACATATGGGGAGTCTCATTCCAGATACTTAAGACTTTGCAAATTTATAAGCAGAAAGGTCTTTTATATAAGGTCTTTAATCACAGTGTGGACTGTGGCACTAATCTGTTACTTGGATTACAAGTGAGTGTACACTCTGTGTCATGAGAAGCCTGCACCCTGGATGACCTTGGCTGGGATGAATCCTGGGTTTACAGATCCCTGCCGCTCCAGTTTGGCATCCAGCATTCTAAGAGTGTGTGGAATTTCCTTCTGAGCAAATGTGGCTCATATATCTTTTTCCTATTCAAATTGGGCTGGGCCCAGAAAGGTCCCGCTGCAATGACAGATTTGGCTGCTCAAGGGAATAGACCCCGTGCCTCTATTCCCTTCCTTCCTATTAGTAGCCTGTGGGATGTGTGTGTGGCATCTGTCTGATGTCTTGGCAAGGTCAAAATACATTCAGCCAAATAGAAATTCGTCAGTATGCCCAGTTTAATTAATAGCAAATGTTTCTCTGGTGATTTAGGTTTATTTCCAAGATTGTATTTATTTCCTCTTCCCTTTTCTCCCCTTCTGTCAAAGCAAAATAGAAACAGGCAACAAAAGCTTTTAATCAATGGGTTTCTCTTAGTTTAACATTTCTGTCCTATGAGACCGCTACATAGGTAAAATCATACAATGCACCAAATAGATCCACAGGTCTACTGCAAATTTTACAAATCACCAGCATATTTTTTCTGCTCTTCATCTGGCTCCAAGCCTGGCTATATTACTATGTACATAATTACTCTAGGCACAGGCAAGAAGCTGAAATTTTGCCTGAGAAGCCCTTTAAGGATGCCAAATTAATTTACATGTTTTCCAAAAAAAGTAAAACTCACTTTATAGAGTTAACATTCCCTTTAGGCAATTTGTGATCCATGGATTATTGAACACAAAGTGCTGTAACTGCACTATTGAAACCTTTATAGCTCACACTGTCTGTATCTGCTTATTCTAGGGAAATAATTACAATTGCCCTTAGGAGCTTTGTGACCTCCACAGAGAAGAAACTTTTTTCTCAAATGTTGCCATATCTACTGTTCCCAGTTCAACTTTGGAATAATAATTATGCTTATGCAGGGTACAGTATTGCAGTTTTATTACTTCTAGAGGCCCATGAAAATCAGACATGCAATGCATTTCTGAAATGTTGAGTATCTGTATTGTGATTGTTTAAATAAATACTTAATAAGGTTGCCTAAACTCCATTTTCAGTTGTGTATCAGTGATGATACCTACTTCCTCCATAAAACCCTTCACTTTCTAGTGAACAAAGTCCTACAACAACAGCAACAACAAAAATCTTTAAAATTGCATTTTCTGTATATTGACTATTGGTTTAGTATTCCTAAAATTTATTTAATGCAAGGAAGGATAAGCCAATATAATTAGAAACTTGCACTTCAAACAAGTGTACCTCAAGAAACAAGTTTTCTATTTTATATCCTTGATTTTAATTGTATTCAAATTGAGTTCTCTTGTAGTGTAAATACCTACTGCACTTTGTATGCCTCTGCATTTTGATTCTCCACAAGAAGAGAAAGATTTGAAAGAAACTGCACTAGAGTGGCACAACTGAAAGGATACAAGAAAAAAAAGGAAAATTAATAAATAAAGATGTATTTGTTGCTATCTTTTCTATTACATACAAACCTTTATTTCTTAAGGACAAAATATTGCTGCACTGTGCTCCTTATCTAGGTGTTTTGGCATTCTCCACAATGATGTTCAATTGTTGGGGTAATTTTGAATATGTTGAACAGAGAGGAAGAATTCTTAATCCTAATGAGGTTTCTACAAATTCCCCTAAAATAGGCAACTACTAGGAGGTAAGAAATCATGTTAGTAGTTATACTGAGTAAAACATGAAAATACCACTCACGCTTATCAGACACCAAAGAATCAACCTGAGAACCAGTTATTATGTGTGATTCATACATCAAAAAAGCTTCATCTGAAGGGGATTTTTTGTTTGGCTGGTTTTTTTTTGTTTGTGGGTTTTTTTTTTCTGGCTTTGATGGTTGATTGGTTGGTTTGGTTTGGCTTTGGTTTTTTGTTTTTTTGTGCTTCTGATAGGAAAAAAAGTCTGGATGGGGAATATATATATATATTATTAATCCAAAGCTGGAAGTCAGCTAACTCACAAAAGAGGCAGGAGAACAGGGACTCTGATCAGAAGTAAAAGCTGAGTGGAAGGAAATGTATCACTGAAGTCATAAAAAGCAGTGTTTTAGTAATTGTTGGAAGTAAATAAATCCAGTCCATGTAGAATTAATTAGATGTCTTATGAGTGAGTTTGTTCCCTTTTCTTAGATTTGAATCTGTAATCTTTTGTATTGCTTTCTTCCTTCACAAACATGGAAGATTTGAGTGGTCATATGACTCAACACAAAAACTCCCTGTTTAACAATGGTTAGATACACAAGAATAATCATGAATTCTTCCCATAGATATTTTTCTAGTCTTCTACTAATTCTTGTTTGTTGGCTTCTTGAGCTGCCTACTGTATCTATGCATGCAGTGATTCTGGTTTATTTTAACTTTCATGGACTTCTTCCAGATCCATGTAGATCTTTAACATGCATAACTTCTTTTGACACGGATTTCCATCAGTCTGTCACCTGTGGACCATTTTTCCCCTAGTTTTAAGCACCCTGTGAATTTTTTTCATCTTATGGAAGAAAGAGGCAAGGTGGGTGTTTCCTACCCACCAGTCCCTGTCTCACATGGACAGAACAAGAATAAAACCCTATTAATCATTGTTTCTCCAGCCCTGGGAGGACCTGACCTGGCTGTTGCTACATGGAGCCTGTTCCACACACTTTTTTTTTTTTTTTTTTTTAATTCACTTAGCAGCGACTTTATATAATGTAAGTAATTAATATGGTAAAAAACCCTATCTCATAGTAAATGGTATATTTCTTTGCAATTAAAATTTCCTCTCTTCTTTAGGAGCCCATTATAATAATGGCCACTTACAAAATTATTAATGGGGCCTGTAAATTTAACTAATTAAGCTTAAGGCTTGCTGAATTAATCCTTAATAAGATCAATTTTTACATTTCAAAAAACTATAGAATAATTGACTAATTATTATAATGGATTTGTCATCCTCATCAGTTTATTTTGAGCAATAAATGTAGGGTAACATAGCTGAGTCTAAAGCCAGAGTTCTATAGTCTTTTCTATCTTTTCCCATTGAATCTAATTTAATTCTATTTTGTTTTCAAAAATGCTCACCTGAAAGTTTAAAAAATGAAGTATCATCCCATAAAAAAGTATCATTCATTAAAAAACAAACAAACAAACAAACAAAAAAAAAAAACCCAAAAAAACCCCTTGAAAATGAAAATTTAAATTTATGAAAACTGATGACATTTCCATTTTCTCTGCAACTATTTTCCTTTTCAGGAAAGATGGAAAAAATTAGGTAAAGAAAAACCTAGGAGTTAACTTTAAGGGAAAGTTTTGAATTTGTTGTAGAAATTCTAATATTTTTTCATTTTGTATTCCCCAACTTCAATTCTCATTTTCATCTCTGAGGATTAGACCTCATCCAAACTATCTTCCTTGTAGATTAAAAGCATCATCTGTACCTGCCATTCAGAAAAAGTAAATTTATATTCAAACTCTGTTCTAAAGCCTTCAAGTGCAATAATTTATTTTTTCTTTATGTTAATTCATCTATGACAGCCTTTTCTAGTGTGGTCTCTCAGTGAGGGACAGAACATCAGGTATCTGTGATGTACCCGCAGTGTCTGCTAGATGATCTTTGCAAAGCTTCTCTCCTGTAAGGCATCGATGGAAATCCTCCCCTTCCACAATCACATTCCAGACACATCAGATAGCACTTATTTAATCAGTAGAATGGATGTCACACTAAGCAGTGATACTTATGTATTTATTGAACCAAAGTAAAGGAAAAGACCTTAAATATGGGTCATCGGTGGTTACCTTTCCCAGCTACAAATCTTGTTAGGAAATAAATTACTTTGAAATGAGCCAGTTTCCAAAAGCCCACTTTAGTTGGATTCATCAACGCAGTCAGTTATTATTTGAGCCCATAATTTGCTAGGATCAAACTCATGGGGACAGGCCAATAATTACTCAAGGCATCTTATTTAGCCTTTTACAAGATAGCATGTTTGCTTAGTTTTGATCTTCCCAATCTTTCCTGTTGTTTTGTTACTCAGCAAAATAGAAGGTGTTTAACCATTTATTCTAGAACTTTTAGATGCAGAATTTTTAAATTGTGATTTTAGAATTTCTAATTAAATGCTCCTGTCTTTTTGTTTATTGATATTTTTATTTTTACATCTGATAGGAACACGGCAGTAGCGGTATGGTTTCATCTGCTTTTAATGCACTTGAGCAGTCCTTATTTCTATCAGTCACTTTCCTATCAACTACCTAAACAAACCTTCTTTTTATTTTTTGATCATCTGCTTCTCATTTCCAACTAATATTGTTTTCCATTTTTATATTTTATGTGTCCATTATATGGGTAGATACACATATAATTAATTAATATTATTAATGTATGTATGAAATGTATGCAATACTAATGTAATACATGTTTATAATTTATGTATAATATGCATCATAAGGTATATAATAATTTTATATAAGGAAAGAAATATATATGGCTCAAATTTAAGTTTCTTTTTTCCTTTTTTTTTTTTTTAATTTACAGGTGACTTTCTTCTCTAATTATGGTACCTTAAATGGCTATTAAAGCATTATTTGACCATGTTCCACTACTATTCATTGTATTTTTTTCTATTTTAATTCCTTCTCTGAAGTTTTTTGTCTGATAATTACTCCCAGTTTCTGTATAGATGTATATATATTTGTATTTCTAACAGAAAATAGCAAATATAATTAAATCACTTTTATAGTTTAAATAAACAGGAAAAATCCTAGAAAATCAGGATTTTTCTATTCCTACAAAGAAATTTTTGAATTACCTTCCTGAGGGACAGAAGTTAGTCCTGTATCATTGCTCCCAAAACAAGATGAAGCCATATTATCTGAGATGATTAGACATGATAGAGATTAGCAGTTTGCTAAGAGTTAAAAATGAAAATTCACCTCAGTGGACACAGTAGCGTGAATTGTTACTCGAGAAATAGCAGAACATGAGGGAGAATTAATAGTAGCTGTGATAAATACTGAAATTAGATTACCCTTAATTTGTAGAATCAAATGTAACTTTTTTCTTCTTCTCACCATTCTTTACTCTGAACTCTTTCTTGGACATACTTACTGAAGAAAAACTTGGTAAATTTCATTTTTAAGTTATTTTAAAATGTGCCTATGTTATAACTCTTCTATAGCATTGTAAGTCATGTGCTAACAGTGCATCATCATTCTGGTGATGAAATGGAATTATTTGGCCTTCAACATCACAGGACTGAATATGCACCTGAGGCCAAGATTTATTACCTGATAATACATACAATTTTATGTTCCATTCCTTAAATGTAACAGCCCAAGTGCTTATTGGGAAACTATCCAATAAATAAAGGAGTGAAAAAAGCAGCCATTGTTGTGGCTAGTTAAGTATGTCAAACAAAAACAGGTGTAAATTGAAGAGCCATCTTTGAAGTTTAAAATCTATTTTAAAATCCATACTGTGCTACTATTTCCTGGTAGCCAGAGAGCAGAGGTTCCTTTCCCTGATCCTGGCATGCTGGGTACTGCACTTCAAGAGGCAGTTCTGGAAAAAGATGAGAGCCTCTGGAGGAGCAATGGGGCCAGGGGATGTGTCTGGAGGGCAGGGCCTGGCACGGGAGCAGCAGAGGGACTTGGCCCAGCAGGCTGTTCAGCCTCCTCCTGCCGTGGTGCTTCCAGGGAGCATCCCACAGCCATTCCATCCAGGGCTCTGGGTGCTGGAAACACACCCTAATCTAACAGGTCTTATTAAACTTTTTAATGTCCAACAGCTCAGCTAATGAGGGCTCCACCAAGATCTTCATAAATACCTACTTAAGAAGGAATCTACATTATTGAGTTGGAATATATGGAACAATATCTGTTAATTTTGTTCATTTTTCCTCGAAGGTTCCCACACCTCTCTGCCCATTGTAGTTAGCTCTTGTTAAATGCTAGCTGTGATATTGACAGGTTGTGAGTTGTGAGGTTGTTAGTTTTTTTTTTCCTTCATGTGCATCTGTTCAGATATCAAATTTAGAATCTTATAAATAGCACTAAGCTCATCCCTGTTGAAGCAAGAGGATATTTTAGGTCTTCTCCAACATGTAAATTCAACAGACTGGAGTTTTCATCAAATATATTAAAAAGTAAGTAACCTTAACTCTGAATTCTTTTGGAAAATAAATTTGTATTTTCTGAACTTTATTTTACAGAGCTAACCATACCTGGTTAAGCAATTATTTCATTCGGTATAGTAACAGCAAAGAATGTGAAATACTTACTGGAACTGAACTATTGAGATAGAGCAACAAACTAAAGTTTCTTAAAACATACTTCATGTGAAATCTTCATTAAACAAATGCCTAAGTGGTATGCAATTCCAAATAAAGCCACAGTAAATATCTTGGTACAATTAATTTCTATTAATTCATATTTAAAATGTTAAAATTATTTCTCTTCTAAATGTGGAAAACCTGCACAATTGAGCAGTTGAGAAAATAATGTGAGAATAATTTCTACTTTGAAGTCTAGGTAAAATAAGGAAATAGGTCCCCAAAGATTAGTCTGATAACAGGAAAAAAAAAGCAGAAATTCTAATATGCAGCATTTCAAGGTCCCTGATGAAATACTAATCTTTATCACTTTTATCTTACAAAGAGATTTACAGAGATATTTTCCATAAGCAGAGTGTGCTTGATAAATATTGAGATAACTCTGAGAATAACTGTGAGCTCCGAAGCGTATTTTGCCAATGGCATTTGGAAAGTTTGAAATGAGGACAAAAGTGAAAAAAATGGGAAGTATTAGGGGAAATAAATATTTCACATGAAAATCTAAGTAAATGGGATATGGCTATGGTTATCAGCCAGGTTATGTAACTTCTCTGTGGATTTTAAGGGTTTAACTACCTAAGTGTAAGCCAAGTGGTGAAACACATGCAGTAAGAAGGAAAGATAGGCTTTAACACATTTTCCCTCACCAAGGAATCATCCAATCGTCAATCCAATTCAATCATCCAGTATGCTGTCTTTTACCAGTCAAGTTCCTAGCCAGTGAGAATGTTTCTCTGGTACTACTATGTGTCAGCCGTGTTCTTGAGCAGAAATCACAAATTTTGTGGACAAACCTTGTTTTGTGAGACATATATAATATTGCAAAGCATAAAAAGCTGTAAATAGTAATTGTTTTTGAAAACCAAAATACTTCCTAAAACCTTAATTCCTAAAAATTGAGATATAGTCACTATATTTTATTGAAAGTAGGAAAATTAACTGTTTTTAAACAATAGTGTATATATATGTTCTTTCAAAATTACTAATTTTTGGTAACAGTAACAAGAAAGGAAGTCTTGCATACCACTTTAAAATTAGCATACTGTAATTTAGAGTAACAGCAGACTAATTCCTTTTGTTACAGCTAAAGAAAGTAAATGGTCTTTTTCTTTGTAATTTCCAAATTATCATGAGCTTCTGTGGAAAGATTCACTTGAATTTGTGGCTTTACAGTTTTTCTATTTTAATTTAAGTTTAGGACAGTTCAAAGCATAGATTTTGACTTGTAAAGGCTATTCATTGGTATTTGCAATCATTTTTCCAACCAGAATGTCAAATTTTGAGCAGTTTCACTTCGACTTTTACCAGTCTAATTATACCATAGAAGACCAGGAAGAAGGTTGCAGCAGCAATGGCTCAGACAAAAACTTCTGTGAAAGTAGAAAGTAAGTATGGGTGTTTTTTCAGCTTCCCTCTTTCATAGATGGTGGTTCTGGGGCTGGCTTTGGGGCTTGCAGCAGCAGGAAAGAGGCTCAAGACATCATCTGGACTTTCAGAAAAGCAGAATGCTTTATGAGCGAATTTTTCTTTTTAAAGGATTTGATTTTTTGCTACTTTTATTAATATAGGTGTTACAGGTTGTTTATTTGATAGGAGTAACTGAGGTTTATGTTACTAATAACCCTGTGGAGTTCAGGGTGCATATTGCAGGAAATTCTTTGGGATTCTTCTGAGAATGAAGGTGGAAAAAAAAAAAAAAAAAAAAAAAAAAAAAAAAAAAAAAAAAAAAAAAAAAAAAAAAAAAGAAGAACAACTAAATGTGTGGTTCTTTCATTAGCAGTATGGACGTGTCTGAGGAGTGTCACCAGGCTGCTGGGCAAAGTGGGAAGTGCCTGAATCTGGAAGTGGGTTCGGTGGGGTACAGGGGTCTGGCAGGCTGGCAAGGAGCTCTGCCCAGCTGCAGAGGGAACTGCAGGGATGGAGAGCAAAGGCACGGCCAGCAGCTCATTACCCACAGCGAGGATTGGAAAATTCCAGGTTGCCCAGACTGAAAATAGGTGAAGTATAGGTAGTACGTGGTGAGTAGATCTAAGATGTCTCTCTCTCGTGGTGATTTTTCTGAGTTTGTCTGTGCTTTGCTTCTTCTCCTAGGAGCCAGACAGAAAAGCAACCTGCAGGTGGGGCTTTTGTCCCATCAGACATGCTGCTGTCCCCCCAGAGCTACGCGGGTCAGATTTTGCAGCCAGCCTACACTCCCGACACTTCTCAGCTCGGTTATGTCGACGGATTTGACGAGGAGCCTCCTTTGCTAGAAGGTAAAACTAATCCCACCGACGGCATGCTTGAGTCCTGGGGGTGCCTCTTACTTTTCTGTGCCAGCTAGTGGAACTCACTAGAGAAACTGCAGCAAAACTCGCCCGTGTGAGTTTCAGCCAAAGCTCCTGGCCCCAAACCTGCATTTTCTCCCGCGAATTCTCCATGGATTCATGCAGCCTTATGGCGCAGAGCAGATATACTGTACCACCGCTCGATGGCAGCAGAACAACAGCTTTGCGTTCACGTCCCCGAAATTGTTTCCCACTCACGTGTTTATGCTGCATACATATTGGAAAATCTGTGATTAATAAAGATGGATAATAATCTTTTTTTGCATATCTAGTAATAGAGTTATTAGTTTGCAGATGCTAAGTCGCTTGTTTCCGTGGGAAAGGATTTGAGAAAGCTGCTTTCAGTTTCAATTAGTTGATCATTTAACTACGTGAGCAATGTCTTTCTCCAGGATGATTGACCATTCTAGTGCTAGTGGCTGGTTTTGTCGCTAGCAAAATACTTGTGCTACATTAGGAAAAAAAAAATAAAAAGGAGAATTTATCTGTAATTATTTCAGCATAATGTAAAACGAGCATATTCAGCCTGTTAGTTTGGCATACTGGAAGACAGCTGGAGTTTTTACTACTCAAAGCAGACTGCTACTGCCTTAAAACCAGCAAGATCATTCTGTCTGATACAGATAACTGCTAGATCTCTACCTCTAAGATCTCTAACCATTTAACTCTCCATGTGGTTCACCCTGGGAAAAAGGATGTTGCAATACAACTGCTTGTGATCCATAAGGCTTCAGAGATATTCCTGTCTGTGTACCACATAAATCTGACCAAAAGTACGCATTTTAATGCAGAATAGCTTTACATAGACAATATTTTGGCTGAGCTCAAGGTGATGGAGTGGTGGAACAAGATAAAGATTTGGCTTTCCAAACTGATCGAATCCATTACCAGTCTCAGTCACTCTGGCAGCAACTCTCAACCTAACTTTGCCCTTACTGGAGAATTTCAGGGAAGATGATTACTCATGCAAGCTGAAGTGTTTCTCCAGAAGTTATAAGATAAAGCTTTGTCCCAGCGAAATGAATGGCAGGATTCCCATTACCTTTAATGGGACAGAATTTTGTTCTTTTTCCAGGCATCTCATTAATTACTTTTTAAATGCAAATATTCCCCCCACCCTCTGCCCCACAAAACCCCCTCAAAACAAACAAACAAAAAAAACCCAAACAAAATACCCAATAACAACAACAACAAAAAAACAAACGACACCTCTCACAAACAAACAAACAACCCCCCCCCAAACAAAAAATAAACATCTCCCTCTCCCCTGCAATCTTATAAAGCACTGTATAAAGTAGTATAAACTTGCCTTGAAGAGACAAATACAAATTTTTTAGTGCTTTTGGCAGTTCAGGCTTAAGACACATTTCTCGTCATATTTTCCAGATTTAAAGAATATATCTCTGTTCTTAGTATTGTAGAGTAGCTTAAATTCTGCAGTTATTGTTAATTAGCATGTTTTTCAACATCTAAGATAGTGTGACATTAGATACATATGTTTTAAATATAGGAAAAACAAATATTAATTCAAAAATGCTGAAGTCATTTTTTGTTTCACTGCCTAGAATTGATTTAATAAATTAATATTCCAATTTTGAATGAAAGCTGACTCTCAACTATACTGAGTGTATAGCGGGGACATTATGTTCCTACTACAAAATACGTCACCCTACAATATTATCTTCACTGAAGCATTTGTTTATAGTTTTGTGGTATCTAATGGTTTTTTGCAAAAGTGTTGTTTTCTTGTGAGCAATTAACAAAATCCTGACATTTCTTGTTGCAGAACTTGGGATCAATTTTGAGCATATATGGCAGAAAACATTAACAGTTCTAAACCCAATGAAGCCTGCAGATGGCAGCATTATGAATGAGACAGACCTCACTGGACCTATGGTTTTCTGTTTGGCCCTTGGAGCAACATTGCTGATGGTAGGATGTGGTAGAAATCTTCAGTGACTTCTTTTCTAACAAGCTCATGCCTAGGTGATAATGAGTGTGAATTTGCAGAAGATGTAGTACTAGCATAAAAAGAGTCATCTGCCACCAGTTGTTCTGGGATTAGGTATTAAAAATTCTTCCTACTTTGAAAGCACCTGCATAAAATTTAAATGTAATATAAAGGTAAAGTGATGTATTGCTTCCAGTGAAAAGAAGAGACCACAGCATTTTTGGGATGGGATTTAATATGAACAAAAGGGCAGGTTTGTGCCATACATAATCTGGAGAGGCTCTGAGCAGGTTTTAAAGGAGGGAGTAGAAAGGAATAACAGACCAGCCCAGCTTTTCTAACACTCCTTTTACTTTTTTTGAAATTATCTTCTTTCAGCATAATTTTAGAGAGTTCAGAGACACATAGACTAAAAGAAAAAAATCTCTATACTAATTGGAGAAAAAAAAAAATGAAAACAGTCTTCCCCCCCCCCCCCCCCTTAAATAGGCACTACCTCGCTATACATTTTGCTGCTACTTTTTTCTTTTGTATTCTTTGTTCCATATTGCTTAACAAAATATAGTAGCCTCTATTTGACCTCCTTCTTCTTTATGAATATAGCTTTCCTACAGGAGGAAAGTTTAGCAGGGTTGTACAGAACTCCAAGTTCATCCATCTATCACTGGCAACAGGGGCTCCCCAGTGTTACTGAAGTACAGCTCTGATTGCCGGCAGCAATTCATCAGACAGGGAGAAGGTGGGACCATTCTGGGAAGGGCTTTACTGCTCTGCCACTGAGGTGAGAGGAAAGGGGCTCTAATTCTCCATTTCCTCTGTGATAAATAGTGCTGAATCAGAAGATTCTTGAAAGTTCTTATTCAATCTTTAATGTCAGTGCAGTACCTTGAATGTGCAAACTGCAATATAAATGGCAAGTATTATTATTTATGTTCCTATGAAAATAAAAATCTTTTAAAAGGGTGAAAGGGGGAGGAGGAAAGGGAATAAAAGGAAAAAAAAAGGTGGGAAGGTAGAGAAGACCAACTATTTTTCACCTGGAGAAATAAATGTATGAGGGTAGTAAAAGGCGAAAGTTGAATTAATTATAATCTAGAAAATTAAAGGAAAGTTAAAGAAAGAATGGAAAAAAAAAGTTTCCTGTTGATTTTTCTCCATTAATAGCCAACAGTTATAATGAATAATAAACTATTCTTATAAAAATAAATTATTTTAATTATAATACTTTTTCTAGGATATTATGCATTTTAGGTGTTATTAGAAAACCAAATATTTTCAGTGCTCCAGTTTTAGGGGAGAACACCTCTGACACAGTCCAGTGGTTTTTTTTCCTTAACTTCACTGCAGTAAGCCTATGGGTTTATCTTAGAAATTCAGGCTACCATTTTATCCCAGATGTATTTGAATACTACCATGTCTCTTCAGCTGTGTAAACTATGATACCCTTCTGTACTTGAATAAGTATCTTCTGATAGCACCAAGAACATAATTTGGTTGAGAGCTTGTTTCTAAAAATAATGTATACATTTTCCTTAGTTTCAGCTTTTTAACTATGGAAAATTATGCAAAGATATTCTTCAAAGGGTAGCAGTTCTTTCAGAGAAAAAGAGGAAAGGGCTGTTAGCCTGGCAGCAGGACTTGTTCTTCTTCATGTTAGTATAAAACAGGGCAGCTCCTTTATAGATAGAGAAACAATGGCAGCACAAAATTTAGCAGGAGCCCAACTCTCGCCTGCTTTGCATTTTACACTGTCATTTGTATGAAATCAGACTTCCCCATCCGCTTCAGCTAAAGGTGGTAGTACCCACTCCAGGCATATGCAAACAAGAACACAAAGTCTGACTTTCTCCTAACCTTGCTCCTTGCGCAGGACAAATTTAGCTCTTTCCATTCATCAAAGCCTGTCAGACTAATCAAGCCTGATTCTGTTTTTGCTTACATCACTGTGAACTGGGAGTATTCCCGTGTGTGTGAGTCAATGTATTTACATGTGTTAAGTAAGACTAAAATTGGAACCAACATGTTCAGCTGCTTTATTAATTTATTTATTTATTTATTACATTTTCTCATATACTTCCACCATAAATCCTGCATTTCACCAGCCAGAGATCTCAGCTAGGTGCTGGTGCTGGTGCTCCCTTCATCTCTGGGTCAGGAATTTTTAAATCTTAAACTAAGCTAATAAATAAATAGTGCTGTGTAGAACAGTTAAATACACTGAAACAAACAGTCTAAAATATAGCTTGTAGTTGATGCTAAAAGAGTTGATCTCTTTTGAGACAGAATTTTACTTAGTTGGTATATAGAAAAGGCTGCTCCAAACCATTGTGGGTCTTAAACTTGCTACATGTCCTAATGACTGAAATTCTAGTTGATAATCATCTGAGCTAGTACTGCTCTCCCACACTATCTCTAGCTATCATTAATTTTATTTGTTCAAGCAAATTTTCCTGATTATTTTATACCACTAGTATGCCAATGCTAGCAAAAGAGTTCTCTACCTCAATAGGGAGATTTCTTATGCTGGTATTTCAAGAGTAGCGTATTCTTTATGGTAGAAGACAGTACTGGGGAAAAGGCCAGCATGCTGGAAGGATATAGGCAACCTGGCTGTAGCTGATTTAACCTTGAGGACTGAGACCAGAGGAGACCAGACTGGGACCACTCAGCAGAAAGCCAGGTGAATCTGCAGACAGGATAATGGTGCTGATGTAAAGTCAGGTCATATCAACTGAGGTTGCCTTCATATTTATGTATCCTGTCCAACGAGAGCTGGTAAGCTGCCACCAACCTGCAGCATCAGGACTTTCAAGCTGTGTTAGCACTAGGCCTTCTCCATCTTTATGTCTGTCCAACTCAAATACTGCTGGCATCCGGTGATCAATTTTCACATACATGGAAACAGGAAGGGAGGGCAGAGAAGGATCCTCAAAGTTGACTTCCTCCAGATTTAATTAAAATGTATGGATAAGTAAAGTCAGAAGTCTTATCAATTCTCCTTAGCCATCTTGGGAGATAAACTAGAAATTATCACAAAACATGATAAAACAACAATGTTTTCACCTAATCCATCACAACAGAATCCAACCATAAGACACAGCATTATTAGGAAACTGAGACGCTCTAATAATTTTGAGTCTTATGTGGTTTATCATATTATATTTTTATATATATATATATATATATATATGTATGTATATATATATAATATATTGGGTGCAACATATAAATTGTGTGTGTATGTGTGTGTGTGTATGAACAAACACACTTGCGTTTTATGTAAGTACCTTATTACATGTCAGGAAGGTGATGCGTAGTGACTCCTCATTTCAGAAGTTTACTCCATGGTTCTGAATTAATGGTTAATTTCCAGTCTGAACTTTCTCCTTCACAGATGCATTCTATCACTAGGATACAAAGTTCCAAGAAAAAAAGAGATATCTGATTTATTAATGTTTTTCTGATGTACAGATGTGAAAATGACAGTATTGCATAGCCAACATTCTGTATTTAATTTGTTAGAAGCTTGAAGAGAGACAAAAACATATTTAACAGTCTTTTGTGACTGTTTATTTTGGGGAGCGAATAATGCCCTTATGCCTGGAGGTGATCCTTCAAAATGATGGCAGGAGATGAAGGAATTGGTGGTGCTGTGGCCACAGTTGCCTGTTTCACTAGCTTTGTGTATAAATTAGAAAACATCAAGCTCCAGGCTGCCAGGCTGGTACTTTTCATAGGCAATAAATTCAAACAAAGGAATAAAACCTAGAAGGAAAAAAAATCTGGGATTTTTTACATTTGTTAGAACGAAAAAAAAGAACACAAGCTGACAGTTACTACTGACTTTTATGTTGAAATGAACATGTTGTATTGGTCTAAGAAAAGAGATGTATCTTTCTCATGGTAGTCAAGGAGAAGAATAGTCACATTTGCCCTGAAAACCACCATATTTTATGCAATTTTTTCCCAATTTTTTGCAGACCTGCTTAAAGCTGAAAGTGTGTAATAAATTTTGAATCATATCAGGTAACCTGGGTCAGCGTATTACTTCAGACGCTTTTTCACAGCTCCATATACACGTATTAAAAAGGTGTTTCCTGAGCCTAAACTTATTTTTAATTATTAAAATATGCTTTCCATAATTTCTTCTTAGTTTGTTGCCAGGTAAACTTTCCTGAGTCTTCCAACCAGTTCTAGTTATGTTCAGAGCCCAGTGACAGAAAGGCTGACCATCAGCCTTTAAGTTAGCAGCAAGCACATTTTGTCAATTACACCTTGGAATTATTTTTTGCAAAAATTACCCGTAAGTATCATCTGTGGTCCACAACTGAACTGATGGTGAAGCAGAGTGTCAACAAGAAGTAACAAACCAAAACCTAAATATGTCTTCTGCTAGCACTTTGTGATCACTGCTCGCTTCTGACGCCTCATATTTATTCCAGGCAGGAAAAGTCCATTTTGGCTACGTGTATGGGATGAGTGCCATCGGGTGCCTTGCCATGCATGCCCTGCTGAACCTGATGAGTGTCTCAGGAGTCTCTCACGGCTGCGTTGCAAGTGTCCTGGGCTACTGCCTGCTGCCCATGGTTATCCTGTCCTCTTCTGCAGTTGTCTTCTCCCTGCAGTAAGTACCAGTCTGTGGCAACAGGAGTCCTATGAAGGACAGTAAGTCAGATTGCTGATGTTGTACAAAGCATGTCAAAAATGCTCTTTTAGTAGATTTTAACTTCTGAAACTGGAACACTATTTTGTTTGGATGTGTAGGTGGAAACAGACAAAACTGGACTGATTTGAGAGGGTTGGTATACATTTGTTTTGGTACAAGTCTTCAATTCACTCCCGTCCACTTGGACTGAGAGTGCTGTTGATTTTTGCAGCAGCCTCAGCTATGATTTTTGCTTTGCAGAGCCAACAGTGGCCAAAATCAGATATTAATTTGAAAAGAAACTGCTGAACTTTGAGTTTATATGGCTGGTTCTCTTGTTTCTTTTTTATTCTGTTTTGGTTTTTTGTGAGGCCTCCCATCTTTATTTTTCCTTTCCTACTGACTTCTGTGAGACAAAATGAAATAGCCAAGTAACTTAATGATGTGGAGAATTAGGACAAGTGTTTAGGACAATGTATATTCTGAGGTATACTTGTGCTACAATTGTATATCTGAAAATAACCGAATACTTTGAAAAACCAAGTATGTAGTGGTGTATGTATCTGTGCACATGTGGGGGGTTGTTCAGTCATATTCTCTGAATAGGAAACTTTTTTGGCAAGCCTGTCATTCTTCCTCATTCAGAAAACCATTTGAGACACGGTGTTTATCTCCCTGTTCACACACAGCAAAATACAAGCAAGTTCCAAATCTTGCCTGAAGGCCTTCAGCACTGCTTTTACCTACTGCTAACATGTTATTAATGATGCTTTCCCTCCTTAGTCTCTTTTGTTTCTCATATTTTTAACTCTCCATCTGTAACACTTTAACTCTCCAATCTGGAACCTAGCAGTTGAGGAAGAAGAAAATGGCCCTGTTTGTTTTCTTTGGAAAAGCATCTTACATATTCTTACACACACACACACACACACACACACACACACACACACACACACATATATATATATATATACACACACACACACATAGGTAAGGGAAATTATGTGGTTGAATGAAGTTTTGGCAAAATTCTTGTTGCATAATTCTGTGGCGCTTTGATGGCTTAACCAGACCTTATTCCATGTATTGAAGTGTTTCTGAGCTGTCCTTGATAAGATGGATGATAGTGACACTGAAGAAGCTGTTAATTCTCTGTTCTCCTACACTTCCCATATTTTCTTGATTAACCTGTTTAATAATCCAGCCTAATAAAATGTGCAGATACAAAATCATAAGACAGATGGGGTGAATTCCAAACCAGCTGCTACAACTGTGCAGGGTACTGTTTTCTGTGTATGGAATCCCCAAGCACACACCACACTTTTGTAAAATGCTGTGAATTTACAGAAAGCATGTCTTTTAAAATCTATAAATACTAAAATGTGATAGCCTTTAAAATTGAACTGTTGTTTCTAAAATGAATTGATAACGTTAAGTACCTATTGACAGGGTTCTGCAGTCCTTTCTCATTTGATATATGAAATTGCTTGAGCACACCAAGGTTAATTATTGCAAACATATATTAAAATTAAGTGGCAACATTTAAATCCAACATACATTTAATTATTTTTAATTTTGAAAATTATTTTAAGTGGTAAAATAAAGAGCAATATATTAATGATTTAAAAAAAAAAATAAAAAGCATTACTTCTATCTCAAAATCCAAAGAAATAATCTGATTTTTTTCACCAAATTATACAAAAGATAATACACTTATCTATGTCAAAGATACATAGTAATCTAATAATTTTTAATTTTCATTATTAACGGTTTCCCTATCACTAAATAAATAAAAATACGGAACATTTGCGGTACTGAGTAATACCAAGGAGAAAACCAGTTCTCTTACTCAAATTTGCATGGAACTGTGCTTGTTTGTGCCCATCTATACTGTTATCATGTGTGAATCCAAGTTTATTAAGCCATCTTTCTGGGAGAAACAGCAATAGACTTTTTACCTGCAGAAAGTAAGAACAATTCTTTAATATCAAATCCCCTAACAGGGTGGTGAAGCTACTTCCTTAACTAAACAGTGAAGGAAATTAACGTAAGCATGAAAGAAGAAATTCTTAGGCCCAGCTGATGTAGAGGACCCATTTGGTGACAGCATCTGGGGAATGTGAGAGAAAGAAAAGTGGAAAGGGTCCCCTCACTTGTGTCCCTCCATCTGAATCTCACATCAGTACAGCCCAAATCCTCTTGGTCTCTGTAAGCATGACATGTGCCTTTTGCCCTTCTCCCACACTAGAGGATTTGACCCTCGTGGACATTCCAGACACAAAGCTCTCTGCCAAACCATTCTTTTTTAGCAGTAACACATTTTTGGGTCGAGGAATGAATTTGTAAGTGCACAGCAGATATGATTTTTATGCCACCTTTCCATCCTGCACTCTGCCAGTCCTGGAAAACACATGAGAGGCCATTGGACTTCAGTGCAAGGCAGAGCAACCGCAGCTCTAAACTGTGCCACGTTGTGACAGCCCCCTAAAGAGTCATTGCCTTAACTGAAAATTGTCATTGCACAGTATGTTCCATCCCATCCCTCTGCCAGCATGGGTACCTGCTAAAAGAGCCATCCATACTAGCTCTGAATTTCTGGCTCACTGTTTTGGTGAGCAACTTAGCATCTCTTCTTGGAGGAGAGGCCAGGATGTTGCTTTGAAAAGCCCAGTGGAATTTCCCTAAATGACACTGTATATATTTTTAAAAAAACTTCAACTGTGGATATTAAATCACATGGTCTTTAATGTTTTTTTTTTAACTTGTTGAAGTTGCAATGAGGTGCTGAGTCACTGTAAAATCAATTCCTTCTTTCCTCCCTCAAAGACCCAAGAGCTGACAACACCAAGTATCTTATCAGCCTGATGACTGGATTGCTAAGAAATCAAATATTTCATGTGATATGAGTGCATTAAGTTAACTAAGTCAACTACATAAGGACATCTTTATTCATCATGGTTTAGTTGCAATAATTATATTAGTGGAGATATTTTCTGATAAATGGACCTACCTGAGTATGTATACATAGTCTGTTTCTGTTTTTCCTGTCTACCTCTGTTTTTCCTGTCTGCCTCTGTTATGCTGATGCTTTGAAAGAGAGGAGTACCAGGAAGGCCTTTAGGAAATTACAGAGGTTTATTCTTTCTCAAAGTCCTTGAGCCTGACTCTGAAAAAGTGTGTAAAGCAGCTATCTCATTATGTACTTCAGCAGGGTATTAGGCACATGATCTCATGCATTTTACAGAAGCAGGCTGCAAATAGAGTGCAAATAAAGCATATATGTGAAACATTATTTATTGGCAAGATTTTGTTCCCACAGGGTTTAATAGTGAGCCCTCTGTAATCTGCAAGAATATTTCAGTGGGCTTTTAACCATAGTCCCATAATCATCAGTTCTCCAGGCCTCCCTGCTCCTGAAAGGGGCCACAGTGTAACTTCAAAAGGGCTCAGCTGTCACCAAGAGGTAAGGTGGAAAGTCACGGTTCTTTCAGTGTGCAGAGAAGGATGCCAAGATAAGCAAAATATTTTTCCTTGGTTGTTTTTTACCCACTCCTTACTTTTTGCTCAGTGTGCTCCCTTTTTTAAAAGGCCATTCAAGCTTTTTCCTGGGAGACCTTTCTGCCCATCCAGCTGGTGTGAGTTTTTCAAAGCCTCTCCTGAGTGTCTTAGACACACTTGAAATTCTCTGTGTTCTCTGTGTTACAAAAATGCAACCCCTTGAGATCATCAGGCTTCCTGATGGAAGAGTGGGTCTGTAGTGTCATTTTAGAACCTAACAATTTCTGTATGATGATTTTGGCTGAAACAGGAACTTGGTTAAATTTAATATTAAATTTAAGCAGCTGTATCTACTGGAGACCCAGAAGATTTTAGCAGTACTTCTGATGAAGCTTTTATCCATGCTGAACATATTGCTTTTCTGTTTATTGTTACAGTTTTAATTTGCTTTCATTATGTCAGTTTGTTCTTGGTTTTTCCATTGACTGTTGTCATATCAATGACATGCTGCTAGACATGATTATGGGTTTGGTAAGGTTTGATGCTACAGTTAATAATAAGTGGATTCTATCAGGTTTCTTTTGTGTTTTTTGCTTTCTCCTAGGGGGACCCCAGGAACGGTGTTAGCTCTGGTTATTATTGGATGGTGCAGTTTGTCAGCCTCCAAAATTTTTACGTCTGCATTGGCTATGGAAGGACAGCAGCTCCTGATTGCATACCCATGTGCTTTACTTTATGGACTTTTTGCACTTCTAACCGTTTTCTGAGATGTATTTTCTGTAGTCTTCTTACTGTTTAGGGTTCTTGGAGGGGCAAGGGTTTATTTACTTATTTTCAGGTAGCCTAGAGTTAAGTTCTATTAACAAAATTAGATTCTATGACGTACTGGTTTTTTCCTAACTGCTGATAATGAAATACAAAATCAAGTTAACAGGTAGATAGTCTTAAATAATGGTGTTTTGACTGTCTCACAGCTTAAAGTCATTGTATTGAGAAGGTAATAAAAGTGGAAAAAAAAGGAAATAAATTATAGTTAAAATCAAAAATCCTGTTCTGAATATTTATAATGCATATGCTAGAGAGTATGCTAGAGAGTAGTAGAATACAATTATGTAAATATTTAATGGACATAGTAAACAAGTGAAAATGCTTGGGGGTGTTTTTTGTTGGTTTTTGGCTTTTTTGTTTTGTTTTTTTTTTAATAAAACAGCTTGCCACCTTGTATAATTAATAATTAATATCGAGAATTTTTATGTTTGGGTTTGAGGGGTTTTTGTGACAGAAGACTGAGTGACTGTTTTGTGACATTGAAGAATTAGCCAGGAACAGGCTGATACAACAGAGGGAAGCTAGGAATATTGTCTTGGGGTTTTTTTGTTTGGTTTTTTGC
>VWZN01006777.1:65690-79145 GCA_013396955.1 Regulus satrapa
TAAATTCAAGATGTTTACGACCCTGCAGATGTTACAGGTTTATTTCTTTCCTTACAGGCTGAGTGAGCACAGCAAATCGTCCCCCTGGGAACCCGTGAGCCAAGGCACACACAGCTATCCCAGAAAACATCTCCCTGCATCCACAGGAATAAAGCACCATTAAAAACCCAGTCTTGAGGGGCTGGTGAACCTTGTGCTTTACTGGCCCTGGCCAGAATTCTGGCAGGTCTGCGAGACAAACACAGATAAAACCAGCAAACTTATGGAGAAGCTTTCTGTTATTTCATGCCCCCACTCTCTAGCCCCACCTGAGGAGAGGGGGAGTGAGATGAAAGAGGGGTAAATCAGGCACACCAAAAGCTCTTGGCTGGCAGGGATGGGGCGAGGGATAGGATGAGGGTCGCTCAGGAAGCAACAGCAGCATGAGCCACTGTATCCCAAACCTGTCGCCCTGTTTACTTTTCCCAGTTTGTCTCGCTTTATGCCTTTGATAAACTGTCAGGACTAGCTCCTCCAAGGACTATACTCCCCCCCAAAAAAAACCTCTCTCTGCCAGCCTCACATATGGTACAGTTTCTTGTGCCTCAGGAGCCTGCAGTTCTCATAAGAGCTCTTCATGTTTTCCGTAATAATTTCAATACTTCTCGCATTATTTTCCAGCTGCGACCACCAATCCTGCCCTGTAACGTTACTCACTTTTAGCTGGTGCTGCAATCCTGTGGGCTAAGCTGCAGAAAGGTGAAAAAGTACAGAGTTGGGTATCTGGACGACAAACGTAGTAACAGTTTGGGCACAGAACAGATAGATTTACTAACGTCACCCAGCCCCTGAAATAAAGCGAAGTTGAAATCAGATTTCTTTGGCTTCCTACAAGAAAAATGATCAAGTTTCTCTGCTCCAGAGAAAATTTCTCTCAAAACTGATCAGGCTGAACTACTCCCCCAGAAATTAACAGTACTGGAAAGCTAACAGAGCAAGACAAGTACTGGATAAAATAACATTTTTCCAAGGTCTTAAGACAGTCAGGACTTTTTAAAATTTTCAAACACCCAGGAAGAGCAACAGGAGAACAATTCCTCAAATGGAGACCCCTGTGCTAAGGGAGCATCCACAGGTTCTGGGTTTGCCTCCTCTGGAGCTGGGGAGAGCTGGAGCATAAAAAGGGGTAATTGTGGAGTCAGTGTAATTCAGGGACTTGTGCAATACCATTGCTCTTTAAATTCACTGATTAAACAAATAGCTTATTTTGCAAGAATTTGCCTATGTAATCAAGCTTATAGCAAGGTCTAGAATACAAGAACTGTTAATACCAGGGTGACTAAGCTGTCCACTTGCAAAAGCCAGACAAAAAGGAGATAAAATGCATGTCTGAGGACGGGAAATGTTTCACACTGGGAGCACAGAGTGGCCTTTTTCTGAAGAATGATTAGTGCTCTGCAGCTGCCCTGACCTCATTATATTCACTCTGCTGAAATTCAAACTTCCTATTCCGACGGTTTGTTCGGAAGGTGAAGGAAGAGGAGGTTGTTTTTTTGTTTTTTGTTTTTTTTTTTTTAAATTTGCCAGTCATGGATGATTACACATCTTCCTTCCACTGACAGCCGAGGGGGGATACATGCCTAAACTGCACTTCTGCCCTCCAGAGCTTCCCTCCTGGGAAGGCAGCTCTTGGCAAGCAGGTTTTATGCTGAATAATTCCACCTGCCCATTTCCACTCACCATCCCTCTGAGCTCCAGCAGCCCCCCAGCTCAGATTGAGAAATCACCTCTGGCAAGCCTGAAACAGATTTGTGAAAAAATTGCTTCTCCTCCTATTAAGCAATTTTCAGCACTTTACTCTGGTCAATTCAGCAGGTGACCATTTTCCCCAGGAGGGCACTGGGACCTGGGGGAGTGAAGATGAAAGCCTTCCCTTCACAGATAAATGTGCTACATTTTTAATTCATTAAGACCCTCATTTAACTCCTCTGAAAACAATAGGATGTTCACAATGCTTGTTTAATGGGAATTGCAGTGGATTACCAGCGAGCACAAAAATCAAAGATAATCCTTATTTGAGAACTCAGTACTTCCTCACAGCTGCACCACAAGCATTGTCTGCCTGTCATCAGCATTTTTTTGTGCATTGCTGGTTGTATCATTTTGCTTTCACCAACCCAAGGCAGCCATGCAAATATTTAAGCCCAGTTTAGCTCCAGCAGGGCATCACAAGGGTGCTGACGTCCTCACCATGCACCACCCCAGCCTCCTGTCCTGGATGTCACCACAACTGCTCCCATCCCCACCAGAAACAGAGCCTGAGCTTCAATATTCTGCCATAAAAACCCTTCCCTTGGAAAGGAGACACGATCCTGCCTCTCCTTCTGAGAAGGAGAGATTCCTCGGGAGACAAAACCTGCACCATCCCTGGGTCCTCACAGTCCTACAGGGAGCCACAGGGATTCCCATCCTCCCTTGTTCCCATCCACCTGAACACGTGTCATAGGCCAAATTACAGATTAGGATCAATTTATGTTGTTGCCACTGCATTCTGGGTTGGCCTTAAGCTTTTGCAGGCTGCCTCTTTACAAAGTTATCTTCTGATGGAAGTCCTAGTCGTTGCTGTGACCACAGGAAGGCAGTTCAGTAATTCCATTATCCATCATTACTCTTTCATGCTGGAGAACAAAATGCCTTTTTTTTATTATTTTATTTCCCAAACAAAAGATTCCATGCTACGTAAAAGTAACACAGATGGAATTTCACTTAGGATTTGAACAGGGGAAATGCTGCCAGAGCCCCAGGAGTGTTTGGGCCACGTTCTCAGGCACAAGATGGGATTGCTGGGGAGTCTGTGCAGGGCCAGGAGTTGGACTGGATGATCCTGATGGGTCCCTTCCAGCTCAGGAAAATCTGTGATTCCTAACCAAAGAAGATCTTTACAAAACCCCTGCAGGTTGTCCAAGAACTGCAAACCTACAGTTTTGGCCTGATGGTTCCTTACACAGCAAAGCCATCTGCCAAAAGTAAGCCCTGTGGAATGTACGATGAGAAATTTAAATTTCAATCCACAGAAGTAAAAAATGCAGCAGCTCCATGCACTTCGAGGTGCTGCACAACATCAGAGCTGCCTTCTGAAATATCAGGGAATTCAGTCTGCCACAATTAGTGTTTTTAGGCTCACCTGCTTTCTGACTGAAATCCTCAGGAAGCCACACACACAGTGACACAGGGTGATTAAAAAAGAAGGAAATTGGAGGCCCTGTGGAAGGATTCTGGCAGGTGAGGCACTCTGCAGTCGCTCCTGAATGATGAGTGTATAAGAAAACCATTCAAAGGCAAAAAAGGCAAAAAAACCACTTCCAAGTGATTTTTGCAATTGATGAGACCAGGTGTGGAGGCTGGGCCCATATGTGTAAAAATATTTATTTCAGACTCAGCAGATATCTAGACTCATCCATTTAATCACATTATATTGACCATGTGTCTGTTAAAAATAATTATTCCCTAATCCAAGTGATCCCCTTTCTAGAGACTCATTCTCTTATGCTTGGAACTCTGTTAGGCATATATTTTATTCAGACCATGAGCTGGTTTTTTTCTTAATTACTAAAACATGAATACATAAGAAATCTTTCTTTCTGGTTTGAGCTATAAAGACACCTCCAAAACAGATTTCTATCATTTAACATCATGATTAGTTGTACAGAGTACTCAAATAGATGGTACCATAAAACCTAAGATATCTTCAGGGCCTTTCAGGGAAAACATCTGTGTTCTTCTGAATGCTTCTGAATGCAAGCAGTTAACTTCCCATGCTGATTAATAACTCTAGGGGCCACATGTCATGCACACAATATTTATTAATCAGTTCTTTGTATTTCAGAGGTAAGTGTATAAAATACCTGAAACACCACAGCAGTTGTCAGACTGGGCTTCGGAGATTAAGTAGAAGTCAACTCCACTGATGGGAAAGAGACTATAAATAAAAACACACTAAAGATTTCATTGATTAAACGCCCTGTGAATACATAATTCATCAAGGTGTTTGAGAACATTGAGACGCCTTGTTTGAACAGCAATCCACTTCTGTCAGTAATTTGAAATTTAAATTCTCACATTAGCTTCAGGGGGAAGCAGTGGGCGTACTCAGCAGGCTGGAGGTATGAGGAAGAAGAGATAAGGATTAAAATAGAAAAGCAAGAAAAAAGTGTCTATTTCAAAGTGCACACTGTTAATTAATAGATTAGGAGCCAAAAAAAGAAAATGCACAAGTATTCCAGTGACGGCTTCGCAGTTTAAAAATAAATTTCAATTCAGAATTAAGAAGTACTCTATTTTCAGCTGGATGGATCAACTGTCCTAAGTTAAAGACACAAAAGACAGAGTGAATTATTTCCCTACAGTTCATAGAAGCAGATTCACAGAATGGTCTGGTCTGGAAGGGACCCAAAATCCCACCCAGTGCAACCCATGCCATGGCAGGGACCCCTCCCAGTGTCCCAGTGTCCAGCCCCAGTGTCCAGCCTGGCCTGGGGCACTGCCAGGGATCCAGGGGCAGCCCCAGCTGCTCTGGGCACCCTGGGCCAGGGCCTGCCCGCCCTGCCAGGAACAATCCCTGGATCCCAATGTCCCAGCCAGCGCTGCCCTCTGGCACTTTGAACCCATTCTCCCTGCTCCTGTCACTCCAGCTCCAGATGAAAAGTCTCCTCTCCAGCTTCCCTGCGAGGTGCTGTGAGGTCTCCACACAAACTTGTCCTCTCCAGGCTGAACAGCCCTGACTTTCTCAGCCCAAAGTTGCCACTGATCCCCAGAATCATCCAAGCTGGAGTTGATCTGGCAAGCAGGAAGAAGATCAAGCCATAGCTCAGCTCAGTCCTCGTTCCTTGGTCTCTTATAGCCAAAGCTCTCATCCTGGCCTCTGGCACAAAGAGCTCCAGAGGACAGCCTAGAGTTGGTACAGGAGAGATTACACTGCCTGAAACAGTGAGGAAGAAGAAGGAATTCTGCTGGGAAAAGGAGGCTGGGCTGATATGCCTACCCTCTTCACAGCACATATGAAGCATGTGGGTGCACAAGAGGGACACCTCTCCACTTCTGTCACGGTTTGTGACTTTGGGAACCTCCCAGCAAGGTGGAACACTGACAGTCTTGCTCTGGAAGGTGTGCCAGGAACTGGTGGGAATGGAATGGAATGGAATGGAATGGAATGGAATGGAATGGAATGGAATGGAATGGAATGGAATGGAATGGAATGGAATGGAATGGAATGGAGGGAAGAGGAGGTCCAGCAGGCAGCCAGCACAACCTGAGCTCCAGGAAAAGAGCAGGAAACCATCAGGCC
The DNA here is from genome assembly GCA_013396955.1 of Regulus satrapa. Lineage (NCBI taxonomy): Eukaryota > Metazoa > Chordata > Aves > Passeriformes > Regulidae > Regulus > Regulus satrapa. The sequence goes on from VWZN01006777.1 coordinate 71,014, forward strand.
CCAAACCTCAGCTTAATGCCATCTCTCAACAGGCCAGGAATTTTTCTGTCCCCTATCTATATCCATCCACAGCCTGTGTATAATTAAGTTCTCTCCTGAAGCGCTTTTTAATAAAACTGAAGCTGCTGCCTAAGCCCTTCTCACACATCTGCTCTACCCTTGTGGTGTCAATTCATCTATAATTAAACACCAGAGAGCTTTAGCACCTTTCAGTCATCATTCATCCAGGAGCTTGTCTTATTTATCCAATTGAAAAGGTATATATTGTCAACATATTGCACTTTTCTTTCTCCAATACCTGCCCTGTGGAGAAGCCTATTTCGTTTAATCTGTGTGCAGTAATTTCCACAGCGAAATTGTTGTGAAATCAAGGAGTGTTAGAATAAAAAAAAACCCAGTAGCTTCAGAGTTGGTATTATCAAGGAATTGTCATGTAAGCTTCATATACAGGTGGAATATGGAATTGCTACTGTGTACTTTAATATGGATTACTCCTCTGATTTCTTTTTCAGGTTAATAAATACATTTTATTATAATTTATCTGACAGTTTGGTTACTGGCAGGGAAATTCATTTTGCTGAAAGATGGAAAGTGAAAAAATATGTATAGCACCACACTGAAAATAAGATAAAATAAGGAAGTAGAATAAAACAGTATACATTAAAATTATGCTGCTGCTGAGAAGAAAAAGCTAGAAGTCTACGGAGGTGTCTTGCTTGCACATTTATAATAAAAGTTTAATTTTTCAATTATATCCCTGTAATATCCTGTCCTGCAGCACTGATTACTTCCTTGGCTCACTGAAAATTAATTTTGCATAATGCAAAACTGTCTTTGGTAAATAATCCCCATCAAAACAAAACCAAACAAAACCAAACAAAACCAAACAAAACCAAACAAAACCAAACAAAACCAAACAAAACCAAACAAAACCCAACAATCTACCTTCTCATCTAAGACTTGCAAAATCTTCTCCATTAACAGATCCACAATAATACAAATGAGGAACTGACATGTTAATAATATCTGTAACAAGTTATTAAAGACTGAGGACACTGATTATATCCCATCACTCTCTTGTCCTTAATTAGCTTCTACTCTACAAAGCCTTAATTATGAAGAACACCAGGTTTTCAGGACTGTAGATCTTGCCATAGTTTATAAATAATCCCCACGATTCATTTGGAATTTTGCAGTCCAACTCTGTTTTGCCACAACCAGCACTGAAGCCAATGACCTATAAATCAAAGCATGGAATTGCTGAAATCTCCAGATGGGTTTGGTCTACCAGGAGCCCCCTGAGGTGTGTTCAGGGGTTGTTAACTCTGCCAGACAGCACCAGACCTAAACCTGGGGTGAGGGAATTACCTGAATTAGACACCTCACAACGGGGACACTGGATTCCAAAACCATTCCAGCATCCTACAGCCCAAGGTTATGGGCTGCCTCAAGAAAAAAAATAAATCAAAAATCAAAAAACAAAACTCAAAAGCAAAACAAAAAAACCAAACCAAACCAAACCAAACCAAACCAAACCAAACCAAACCAAACCAAACCAAACCAAACAAACAAACAAAACCCCACAAAAAAACCACAAAAAACAAAACAAAACAAAAAAATCCCCCCCTCCCCCAAATAAAAAAACCCCAGCTGTGGACCCTATGTTTCTGTTTCCATCAGGTAAATGTTCAGGTGAAATCACTCAGAAAAACAATCTGATTTCTCTTTTCTTCCTCTTTTCTTCACCTACACTGGGGCAGTCCGTTTTGCTCTGGGGGACAATGGAGACTGTGTTACATGAGACAAACTACTTTTGTGAGAACATACAATGGAAGAATAATATTTGGAGATGTCAGGTGATGGCAGGTAAACCTCCACACAGGTGCACCTTTATGCGGGCAGCACTGGGCTCTACCTTGATCCATTTTCTGAATTCCATGTCAAATTGGCTAAGTCCTAACAACTGGAAAGTTTTCAAGATGAAAAGCACTTGTCAACACGACTCAGCCAAGAAATATATGTAAAAGCAGAGAACTCAATTACATTTGGAATGTTGGTGCCCTGCTAAGGAATGGCAGTTTCAGGTGTGACAGAAGTTTTGAGGTTAATGATTTGGAAGCCCTAACTGAGACTGAACTTTCTGATGCCAAGGTAATGGCCTTTAAATAAATATCAAGTGAATGCCTAAAAAGAAATACTAAACACTACTGAAGACAGAAATGCTTGGCTTAAAAAGAAAAAAAAAAAGGTGAAGATATGAAGTAAAAATTTGAATAGGCAGCTTAGATTCAGGGTGATTCCAGTAATTTGAAAGGCTTGAGTAGAACATGCATACTCACCTGTCCAACAACATCCAAGCCTGTTTACCATCTGTCATCTCAGTAATGAACTTTACTAATACAAGTTTCCCTCAAATTAGGTTCTTTCCTTTCACTTGCATATTTCTCTTTGGAACAGAAATACCTATTTAGGTCTCTGCACCATGGAACTCCATTGCTGCTTGAAAATTACATGTGCCACCATATTCAATGTGACCTGCCCACCTGTGGGCTGGCTTTGCAAAGGAACCCCAGCAACAGAAAAGTCAGAAATAATGAATCTGTGTTTCCAGCCTGAGAACATGTGGAGACACAGGAGCTGGTGCAGAGCTGGGAGTGGCACAAACAGGGCCATGGAGAGGAGGAGTGTCTGGCTAACGCTGCCTCAGGGGAAAAACTGGCTTTTCCTTCCTGTAAATCTAGCTCAAGGCAAGGCTGCAACAGCATCTGGAGCATCTGAACCCTGCAAATCATCGCACGAGAGAAGCTGTGAAGGGAGGATTGTGGTCTCTGGCAGCATCCTGCACCCAGTCGTGCTGAGCAAACAGCCTGACGAGCATTCCTGCTCCTGCCCTCAGATGTGATGGTTGATTTGGTGTCAGCTGGAGCAGAAAAGGTGCAAATGCACGTCAGGCAGGCAGGAGGCCATCGTTCTGTGCCTCTCAAGTGCTGAGCTGGAGGGCAGAAAGTGGGAAGGCAAACAGGGGACTCAGAGGTCTCACACCTAGGAGTGTGTATCAAGGCGTTGTCCCTCCCATAAAACTGAATTTCATGTCACCCCAAACCCTTACAATCCCATCCCTGCTTATCCCAGTGCCTTGGCATGGTTTTCCCAAGTCTCCTGCTGTGTCATTCCCTATGTTTGGCCGCATCAGCCACTACCTGCTCACAGGTAGAGTTTGTCCCAGATGACCCCTGCTGTTCCCAGATTTGGGAAGGACAACACTCACCCCAAAGGGAAGTTGCACAAACTTCATGTATCTGTAAAAAAAAAAAATTATTTTCTTCCCCACCCTCCTATTCCTGTTCTTGCCCCTCTCTCTCTCTCACCACCATCACTGGCTGGGGGATGCTGGTTTGGACATTTTGTTTGGACATTTTGCTTCGATATTTTGCTCTGGGGAGGCGGTCAGTAACATTGATAAAAAGTTGATGTTTTTTCCTCTTTTTAAAACTTTGGAGCTCACAAAGCCTTTTGAATCATTTAAAGAGCCAACAAGCAACTCATCACATCCTGACAATGTCTTGTTTTCATTTGGAGAATTTCTGTTTTGTGTCCTCAAGTCTTTTTACTTCAACTGAAACACTTGCTCAGGTTCTGACCAGTTTTTTCAACACAACTGGGTATAATCTGTTATTTTGGTTTTGGTTTTGGGTTTGTTTTTTTTTTTTTTTCATTTAACATTTTTAGTCAATGCTGTAGCTACACAGATAGACAACTGGAGAGGAGTTATAATACCAAGATATTCTTTCCTAATTCTTTCCTGGTGTTCCAGAACAGTTTGACACTGACACAGGACGTGAACAGAAAAATAATTTTGTATTTGTGACAAACAGCAAATCCAGGAGGTTTGCTCCTTGTAGAAACGTTTTCCTATTCAGTGGTGAGTTTTAGCCTAAAGGATTGAAGGTTTTCTTTACAGAAATATATATTTTTTTTCGTGACAGCTTAACAGAAGTAGAATTTTGTTCAGGTAGTTCAGTAGTTACCCCAGGATCAGCTCCAGAGGGGCTAAAGCAGAAAATCCCTGGATGGATCACATCCCCAGCAGAAACCAAATGATTTTTCACCACTTTACTGCAGCTTTGCACCTGTGCAACTTCAAGATTTAGCCAGTTGTGGCAGAACATTGAAGTGATGGGTAAATAACCCATTTTCATCTCTGAACAAACAATAAATATATGAAAATATTTCACAGAGTTGCTCAGGAATCTGGGGAGTGGAGAAGGTCCCAATATGAAGTAGGTGTTGATAAAAGTTTATTCCTGTGGCCAAATCATAGTTCAGAACTTGATAATTTTCATTACTATGTGGAGAACTTTTCAATATGTAAAAAAAAAACCCCATCAAACCAAAACAAAAAAAAAATCATCTTTTTTCAGACTCCTGCTAAATTCAATGAACATCCTCTGTGTTCTCTGATGTCTTTAGAAAATCACATCTCTGTGAGCTTCTACAACATAAAACAAATTTCTTTCATCCTTTTTTTCTACAATTAGCACCTTTTTCAACAACCCTCTCATAAATTATTTTCTCAAGTTAAATACCTTCTTTATCTTTTCTAGATAAACACAGGGCCAGAGGTGCCATTTTTTAACTTAACAGACAGGTCTCTTACTTTGATGTCAAATACTCCTTGGGGGACCTATATAAGTGGAATATAAAATATTTATTTCTATGCTCTTGAATAATTAACACCTTTTAAAGAAGCACAAGAGAAATCTCATCTCTTCCTGGCATGAGACCCAGAATGAAACTCAGCCTCACCAAACAGAGGAGTTTTCTTGCACATCTGTCCCATCTCCTCAGCTTTAGTCATTATTACTCTAAATAATAAAAAATTGTTCACTCTAAGTGTGAGGATCAAACACTGTTGCCGGTGGCTACACTACTGTTAGATTTTAATTCACCTCAGTCCTTTGAATCATCAAAATAACTTTGGAAAGAGCCTTTTAATTTTATCTCACTTCTGCTATTTAGGATTCATTACAACATGGACTCTGTTGCTGATAGTTACTGAATACTGACCCTTTTCCTTCAGTTTTACACCCAGTCCACTTGTAACAGCTGATACACAGAAAACCACCTGAGGAAAACACAACCATGTAATTAGCTTTCAAATTGCTGGTTGTATGTTCAAGCTTGAGTGACGCAACAGCTACATGACAATTGTTATGAATGGTTTGACAGATGAATAAAGTAGGGAATTATTTTAAGTGTTATTAAGCAATCAAGGCAGTGTGTCAGCAACATTCTGTGCTAACAAGGCTCGTAGTAATCTAATTCTCCCCCTCCTGCAGCTTCTAATAAAGGCATTTTTTATTTATGCTGAAGGAGACTGAGACACAGTCAAATAATTTTTAGAGAATCCTGATCTGTGCAACTCTGTCTCTTAACTCTCAAGGTTTTGGGACTGATGCATGAGTATGTGCTGTGTGCCCTGCCACAGATGGCAGAACTCATCAAAGAGGGGTCCTGATTAATGCCACGGAATTCTGACACGGGCTGACAGAAACAGACGAGTCCCCTCACCCGACCATGAAACTGCATTTGCTCAGGCCGTCTGTATTAGTCACAGTGTATGAATTTATGCATATTTACCCACCCTGACCAGATCTGGGGATGCCTTTCAGAAATTCATTGCCACGGAGGCCAAGGGCTTGATTTACTGCTTTTGGGGAGACATATGTACATGGTAAATAGGAAAACAAATGTGCCATCAGTGGCTCTTGCCACATTCCCTCTCCTGTCTCTGCTCACAGGCGTTTACAGTGCCACTTTTCACCCTTTCCTGTGCTCTAGACCCTTCCCTACTCCTTCTCCAAGCCATTCTGGGGCAGGAATGGGATTAAAATAAATTCAGTACAAGCCTTTCCCCCACCTTTTGCTGGTTTGTTTGGGGTTTTTTTTTTTTGTTTGTTTTTTTTTTTTCCAGCAGAATGCAAGCATTCAGGAAGAAAAAAAATGTCCTAATATCTGTATCCTTTTCAGTTTCAACAGCATCCTTACGCATCACACACAAGAGGACACCCAAATCTGATAAAATATTTCTCATTGGCTGGACCTAGATCTTCACAATCAAAAGTAATCAGTGAAATTAGGCAGGTGAAGAAAAATAGATGACCTAGACACAGCCATCACTGCTTGAGAAGTCACCACTGGAAAAAATAATTCCTGTGCATTTAGTTCTGTGGATTTAAAGCAGAGGATTAAGCACTTATTTTAGCATAAAGAAATTGGAAACTGTTGGTAAATCTAAATGGCAGCTTTTTAGCCCTGCTTTGCTGAGGTGGGACATTTCTGGGAGGGAAAAAAAGGTAAGAAGTTAAGTAGAGAAAAAAGGATTAATAGAAATAGAAAGATTAATAGCTTCATGCAGTGAATCTGAGCTTTGGAAAGTGCACTGCACTGAGCAATCCCCTCAGCAGAGCAACCAGCATTTGCTACAGTTTGTGAAATCCTTTCCCAGATTATTAATTTTATTTGTAATTATTACATTTCTGTGCACAGCATTTTCTCCAGCAGTTTTCCTGGGGTCCATTATGACTTAGGGGATTACTGGCCTTCCCACACAGTTGTGCTACACAGAATACCCCAAATTTATTGCAGTAAAGAAGACTTAACTCCATGTTCAGTCCACAGAACAACACAAACAGGTATTTGAGGCAGCTTTATGTCATTAACAGAGCCAAGCTTTCCTCCTGTTCTCTGCCATGCTGTTTTTATCACCAGGGTTGAGGTGGCAAGCAGGTTGCTTGGGCTTTCCATCAATCCAATCTCAACCTCCTGCTAACACCTAATCAAAATCTCAGGCACCTACATTACCTGCTTCTTCCTATTACAAATAATGTGAAAATAATATTTTTTTTTTTTGTCTGCCTGAAAAGCTGCTTTGGGAAATTGAGGTTTAATGGCACCATCAAGAGCCCTTTGCAGAAGTGTCCACACAGAAAGTGCACGTTTGCTCCTGCACCCTGATCACCAGGACACACGTGGAATTTCAGATATTGCCTTCCTTGTTGCTTTGAACACAATCTCCTTCACTTGCCTTCCCACCCTTAACGCTCAAGGGCTGAAAATGCTTGGAGCATGGTCCACTTCAAAAGCCAACAACTGTTCCAGCACTGCTGGTTACCTCAAACACACACAGTCTTCCCTCCTCCTTAGTGTAATTTATCCTGAGGAGAAATTCTTTGGCCTCCCACATTAAAACACCCCATCAAAGTTCTCAGCATTTAACAAAACTAATGTGTAGTGTGATAAATTAAACTGTTCCAGCCCACAATCTGACTAAGAGGGGCTTAAAATATAAAGCTCAAGTAAAAACACCACTCCAGTTAAAATCTTTGTTGAAAAGGCAAGGGAAAAAAGCATCAAAAAGTTTACCAGAAAGGTAATGGAGGAAGAAGGTATCATTCCCATTTTTGAAGCTCTTCTCTTGTAATCTCACAGCCTAAAATATGAAATAAATTTTCTGGAAATGTTTCAGTGAAATGCATTATAGATGAATCATTGGAGACACATATCTCACCAGATTTGTCACAGCAATAAAACCCTGACCTAAGGAACATGCCCTGAGACAACAGAGGGTAGAGTGCTGTCAGTCTCACTGAGTAATAACTCCTCCATCAGCAGTCAATTACGGGGCTGTTACCAGTGACAGAAACCTGCGAGATGTGCTGCAGACTGGAGAGCTGAGAGACTTTTCCCGGGAGAAATGGCAACCTCTGAGGTCAGCACACAATGCTCATTTTTTTCCTGCCCTGAGCCCTCAGCCTTCACATTATCCCACCCTTCCCTGGGGAGCAATGGCGGATCCCAATTCCTTCCACTTCCCGTGGAAATAAATCACCCCTTCCCACGTGGGTGGTGGAAGCCTAATTATCTACTGCTCAGTTAAAGGAAGGACACTGCTCGGGGGGGCAAAAGTGTCTGGTGTGAGAAAAAGGGACAAAAATGACTGGTGCCACAGGTGCCACACTACTGCTGCTAGCATCTTGGCAAAGAAAGGAAAAAGGAAAAAAAGAAAAAAAAAGAAAAAAGAAAAAAGGAGAAAGAAGAAAGGAAGAAGGAGGAGAGGAGAGGAGAGGAGA
>VWZN01006777.1:79413-120655 GCA_013396955.1 Regulus satrapa
GGAAGGAAGGAAGGAAGGAAGGAAGGAAGGAAGGTTGAGAATGAATGAATCACAAATATTCCTTCACTCCTTTTTAAAATATTTTTGGCTTAATACTCACATTAGAGGCTCATACAACCCAACCATCCACTTCTAAGAGATTTCTTGTTTACATTTCAGCCTGAATGAGTAATCATCAAAAACATTCTAGACATTGCATTCCATAAATTTAGGATGGCAGGAATGAGCTTCTCACTGCTCCACACATTCACTGCACTGACTGACTGAAAGATCACAGGGATCAGTGTTTGCCAGACCAGGAAAGTCCTCTCCTATTGTCTTAAATGCACTCAAGAGAATACAAAAGTGGATGTCATCATGAGTTCCTAAGTACCTCTTTTCCTACAGGGGGTAACTGTGGTGTAAGCCTCACACCCCCTCTGGAAGGTTCTGGTGCTACTCTCAGCAGAAACTGAATTTTCGCTGGGTCGAACTCTTATGGGAAGAAGAAGTCGTTTGGTGAGACACAAAACCCAAAGTTTGGTGTGTCACCCTCCGAGAATGCCAGGTTCCAGGGCAGATCTGTGGTTTCACCCGAGTCACGGGTGGTGGCAGACCACACTTTAAATAAACCTTGCATTAGAGCTTCAAAAATGTGAACCGCGAGCAACGAATTAGACCGATGCAGAGAGAGGATCCCCAGGCAGCCCTGGGCTCACCACAGGCTCCAAGTGCTTTCAAGGGGGTGGAAGTTTATCAAAAGAAACACAAGTCCAGCTTATTACAGTACTGGGATAAAACGCTGGAGGATTAATTTCCAAATAAATTACATATACCTGCGAAGACTCGGAAAAAAAACCCTTTTGAAGGTATATAGAGGGAGGAGAACATGAACACTGGACAAAAAGGAACAAAAAACAGTAAGCAACAAAAACCCCACATTTATAATTAACAAGTAAAAACCATGCAGCAGCTCATTCTACCCACAATTACACACATGACTAAGTTCAATCAGGCCCTGAAGTCAAGAACAAACAGCGAGTGTGAGCACCGTAACAATCGTGTTTGAAATAAAAATTACATTCCCTGTTTGGCCTCTGATGGAGCAAGGGATGGCAACACAGGTGGCACAAGGCTCCCCCTGGCAACTCCTGGGACCTTCAAACACACTCTCAGGAACCTGATTACGTTTCTCTGATTGACTTGGGTGCTTCTGAGAGCTCCTAAAAAATATGTGGAGCCCTTTTAGGGCTCTCTGGAAAAGCAGGGTTTGTGTGTCGAAAAATAAAGAATTTAATTGCTGGTGGGAAAGATCCCATCAAACTGACCTCCATCTGGAAATCTCAGCACAGCCAAACACAGTGAAGTAATGGAGAGCATCTCTTTCCTTCAGTTTAAACTCAGGCCTGATTCTGACACTAACTCCATTTTATCACTCAAGCAAGAGGTACCAAGCCAGCAAAAGTAAAACTTCAATTTAAAAAAAAATAAAACATAAAAAAAAAAAAAGAAGAAGCAATAGTGACAGCAAATGTACTAAACTAGACTTATGAAACTGAAATTTTTGGCATGCAGAACAACTGCAATAGTAAGTCAGAGCCACAGTGCTTGGTGCAAACAGGCAACTCTTCATTTAGAAAAAAAATACAAAAAAACACCCCGAAAAAACTCAAGAAAATAATATCCATTACTATTCAGTAAGTTGGATTAAGAGTGCCTCTTAACACTTACTTCTTGGAATTATGGAACACTTCACTTCCTCTGTAAGAACTTCTTTAGAAATTATTTTCTAGTCTTATTCTCAGGAGAATCCAGTGTATTTGCATCTGTAATAATGTTTTTCCTGTATTTAAGATGCCTTTCCCCAAACCACTTCTGTAATTGCACATCCACTCAACAGTAGGCATGCATTAAATAGCAGAGAAATTATGAATACCCTGGGGCAGCAGGAATGGATTATATTTTGAAATATACAGAATAACTTGTAGAAATCTTGAGCCTTATCGAGCAAAGCCTTTCTCCTAGGGAACACATGTGTGAATGAGGACCATAAAAGATCTTTTATTAGCAAAAAATGAAAGGCAGAAATAAAAAGGTTTTGTTACTCTTAACTCATTAAAAAAAATCCCCAATTTTGATAAATCAATGTGGGAAGATGTTAAGTCACACTACAAATGGAAGCTTGTTCCTGATTTATTTCAATTTTAGTTATAGAGACTCCATCTCTATTCCACTGTAGTCCATGACTACAGGTCTTGTTCAATCACTATACTTAACTTTTAAAATTATATTAAAAATTTTACCATCTTCAGTAGGTGCTATCTGCTCTCAAGCAGGTTCCAACACTTTAAAAGTGAAAATGTTATAGAAACATCCAATTATTTACAGGATTCAGGCTGACAGACCATACAGCTAAGCTAAGCCTCTCCATTGAATGCATATTCCACACAGCTAATAGTGCCATTCATATGCAGCCCCTGAAGAGATTTGGGTAATGCCTCAATAAGCATAACTTCTCACTGTGGACTGGGAATGCTTTTATTAATTTTTTTTTTCTCCTCCAATTATGAAATGCAAATTGTGAAAAGCAGAATTTGCATCTTGACTTATATATTATCTCTGCCTTGCACCTTAGGAAATTGCCAGATATTAAGTTACAGTTAGAGCTGCACCAAGACCATCACAGCTTACTGGAATCAGAATAATTTCATTTTGCTTCCTGGCTCAATTGCGTTTTGAAAAATAAGATCCAAGTTTTGTCTTTACATATTTTTTAGATGTGTAAATTAAGAGCCACAGGTCAGCTGTGATTGACTGAAAGTAACATGTGTCTGCCTAAAGAAGCATTTCCTTTCACTGGATATCTCTGATTTAAGAACAACCTGCTAGAGAGCTGGATAAACCTCATTCTTGGCAGTCGGCTGACCCACTAATTATTCTAAATTTCTACTTTATCCTAAAGTACATTTTTATTTCAGCAGATAATTAAACAGTTCATTTAGCGACCTTGTTCCACAAATCCTAGTTCAGTTCCTTGCTGCTCTCATGGCTACCTTCACTAAGCTTAATATTATCCAAAGCACATTGCCAAGTTTCATTAAAAATGTTGATTTAGCCCTTGAACAAATTGCCACAGTAATACTAGAGTCTATATGGATAAATACAATTCAACTCCTTTTCCTGCCCCCACACACAAACCATGAGAAAAGCAGCACTCCTTTTGCTCTACTTTTTGTGCCAAGCAGTGTTTTATTTGCATTCTTCTGAGTATTTTTTGGTCATATCCAAGAATATATTTTCATTCCAAGGAGCAGAGCATTGCCACACAACTAGCCTCAATATGCATGAATCTAAAATATTTGCAGAAATAGAATCCTTTAGGTTTTAATGACTTAGCATTTACTGCAGATACTCTTGAGTTTGAAGATAAATGTTACTTTCTTAGGATGCTGTAAAGTCTTAGGAGAAGTAAATTAATGTTAAGACACAACTTTTCATAGAAGTTCAGACAGAGCTTTTCTTAGGTGATAACACTGACTGCATTGAAAAACTCTGTGTTTTCAAAAATGCAATCTGAGAGGCAAAGGGAAAGAGAAAGCCTTGGATGCTCTCCTTTGCTCAAATGGCATTTTTAATTTTTTTTTTCTTATTTTTTGGGGTGGAGATATATCAGCTTTAGGGCAGCACCAGGCACGTGGTGTTGGGTTCATGGCAGCCCTCCCCGAGCGCTGGTGATGTCACCAAAAATTCCACGTGGGAAATAACTCTAAATAAGCTCTATTTTCCAAAGCAGGAACTGTGGGAGAGGGTTTGGTGTGGCTTGGCCTCGAGGCGTTTGCATTTAGGAGCCAGCCCTGGCTGCAGGTCTGAGCAGGAGAGCAGCGAGGACTCAGTGGAGCGTTTGCGGGCGTGATCACGAAATCAGATCCCAGGACACCACAACATGCTTCCCATCTCCCTGTTTGTGATGGAGCACTTCCAGAGGTGAAGGAATTTCCAGGTTAACTTCCCCCTGCCGCTGCCCCTTTGCTTGGATTGAATGATTTAAATATTTTTGTTTTGTGACACAATACTGGAAAACATTTTGGGCAGGACCCCAGCGTGCTGTCAGCTCCAGATAAATCCCTTTGCAGCACCAAGGACCTGGCATTCCATCAGCACAAATTGCTGGAGTAATTACAAACCACTCCATAAAAAGAACACCTCTATTTGTGAACTGGATCACGGGGATAATTCCACATCTCCCCACTTCTGACAGGCTGAAGAGAACTGAAAATTATTAGCCAAGCAAATTGACTGAAAACTTGATTAGCAGCTGGCAAAAGACTTCAGATGAAGCTCAGAAACTTCAGTGATGTTGAGAAAAATAACCAGCAAAGTGGGAACTATTTCAGTTCAGCTTTTGTAATGTTCCAGGTAAACGGGGATATTCCCTATCTTCTTACTTAATCCAAGAATTGCCACTGCCACATAAAGTGCAAGAAAGGAAAATGGAGAGAGACTGATGGAATGGGTGTTCCATGTGGGCAGTCTCAAAATATAACTAATTCTGTTATAGCTAATAAGAACAGCCACCCTTTCGACTCAGCCCTGACCCAATCTCTGAGTATAAATACTTAGCACATAAGAAAATCATAATGCTGCCCTGTTGCTACTAAAATTTGCCCTATTTCAAAGATTTAAAACAAAATTATCATTATCTTCTTAGTTACACACAGATATTCATAAATGGACAATTACTCAGCCCAAGGCCTCTGAGTATTTGCAATACTTTGCCTCCACAGGTTTTCCTTCAACAATCAATATTAAATAAAATGAACCCAAATTTCAGACAAGCACAGGCAGGCTGTCAAAATCAAACTGACCAAATCCAGTGGAGAAAGGGCATTTTCCATTGCAGTGGACTGGGATGTAAAAGAACAAAAAAGCAAGGTCTGATATATTTCTACACCATTCTAAAAAAATGCAATTTTAAAACTAATAAAACAGGATTGTACATGCAAACATTCCTAGCTGACGTCAAACCACAACTTCTACGTCAACATAAGATAATTCTCCTGCTGATTTAAATAGAAATCTTTGCTAATCATGGGAAATGTCTTTCTAATCTACTTGTGTCCTCGGCTGTTTAAAGAGTCCAAAATCCACGGAAATATTACAGATAAAAAATGGAAAACATGTATTTTCAAACGTAATTTGCCATATCTTTGGAGAAAAAAAATAGGTTTTTGAAGAAAATGCTCCCAATCCCATTGCAGCTCTGAGGCAACTCTGTGCATAGCTACAAGCACCTCCCAGAACACGTGGAAATATTTCCAGAGGTTGAAATGGACATAAGAAAAATACTTCTTAATTGTTGCAAATCCTGACCCCCTCTGTGTTTTAACAGCCACCTATTTTTTCCTGCCTGGAGACCTCGTTTTCAGACAAATCTGTTAAAGGTGGAATTGAGAGGTAATTTCTTTCCACTGGACTCCCAAGGGCAGAATCCCACCGTGGTGAGGTTGGAACCTCCTCAACCAGAGGTTGTCCATGGCTGGCTGGGTTTGGAGTTCCATGAACCTGGTGAGGTCTATGAACATTTAAAAAAAACCAAAACAACAATTTCAATACATTTAAAACCTGCTTACTTTTCCTGGGCTGGCTGCTCTGCCTCGTAAGCAGCCACCTTAGCTCCTGTCCCTGCAGGTTTTGCTGTCCTTTGCCTTCGTTTTCTCCTTGGAGCTGGGTCCACGACGTCTGGGCTGCCCAGGAGGGAGGAGTCCCTTCGTTCCGGAGCTGCCAAGAGGAAAACCAACCCAGGTCAAAAGAAATCTAACATTTGAGGTGTCTCGAGACAGCCCTTGAAGTATTTATTTTCTGTGTCTTTCTTAGGGAAAATCTCTGTAGCCCCAAGGTGGCCTCAGAACTGGGAGAAATTTGTGGCATAAAGGCAAGTTCAAAAAGACAGAATTTAAACTAGAAAGATAATCTCTGCTTAGTGCCTCTCCGTAGCCAGTGGAGAGAAAGGCCAGTAACCCCACACTGGACAATCTGTCTGGATTTTCACTGCCTCCTTGGTGGAAGCTGAGTGAAGCAGACTCTGCCCAGGCTCATCTACCTATTCAAATTATCATGTAAATTCATAAAATGCGCTTTATCTACACTTAAACAACAAACCCCTCTCTACTTTGACAATTACCTATACAAAACTCAAATATCATGACAAACAGATCCTTCCTTAAGCTAAAACCCTCCATTAAAAAACCCCCAAACCCTATTAATGCATTCACAACTTATGCAGATATTTTTATTCCACCTATCAGCATCCTGCAGTGTGTTTTCATTTGGCATGCCTGCTTTCAAAATGAAATCTTTAATTATCTATGATTTTCAAGTCAACGATATCCAGAACAGCACAAATTTCAGCTGAAATATATTAAATAATAATGTGGTAACTGAAGCTGAAAGTATTAGGGTATATTCCCTGTTTATTATGCTTTTGTGCATTTTAGGGTGGTTTAATCCTCATGTGGATGACAGATGCCATAAATGAGAATCAACACAAACAGTTTCCACAGAAAGTAAATAATGAGTCCTGTTCCCCCGTTCCTTTCACAATTGTTATCCACATGCACTGAAAATGAAGCAGGGAGGAAACATGGAGCCCACAAGTGGCATTTTCACAATTTTTAAAAGAAACATGTGTTTCTGGCCAAAAACACTGATAAATTAATCAGTTAAGGCTCCCTGGAGTCTCTGTTCACAGTGAAGCACATGCTTAACATTCAATAATATTAAATATTCACCAGCATGCACTGCACTACATCTTTGCAGGGTGACAACAAGTATTAGCTGACATATTTCCATGGCACAAGCTAATTAATTAACAACTTCCAAAGTCCAGCACAGACAAGATACATTCCTGCAATAAATGCCAACAAGGGTTAAACCCCAGCCTAACTCTCCACACTAAACTTTAACCAGATATGCATACTATTCCAGTGTTAAATGCTGAAAATATGTTTATGAAAGTTACTCTTTACCTGTCTGGGGCAGCATGTCCAACATTTGCACAAACACTGTTTTTTGCATTTCAACATCCCTATTCAAAGTTGTTGTCTTCATCATGAATACACACAGAGCAGTTTACTCTCAAGAACCCAACAAACTTGGACAATTTTTGTATCACAACTCCCACCTTTCCTTTTGCTGTTCTTCTCCTACACCCTTTATTTCGGCCAAAAAAGTCGATCCAGAGGGGAACCTCATATACAAAACCTACATTTTCCTAACATAATAAATAAATGTCTCTGTGTTTTCACCTGTGCAATGAGTGCTGGTGATCACAGCCCTCATGCTCAGCCTTTTCTTGCTGTTTAGACACAGAATTCTTCTACGCCTAAAACAAATTTTTAAAATACTCCNATCTCACAAAGAGCAGCAGACTGGCTCGAGGGTGGGGGAGTTTTGTTGTGTTTGTTTCTTTCTTTTAAGCTAACACCCTCGGAATTGCTGAAGAAAAGATGGAATACACTTGACTCTCACAGTACCATGCATCACCACTGGACTTTAAACACACACCCACTACTGCTACCCAAAAATAATTCCCATTAATGAATTCATTTATAGCACTTGACCAAAAGCCAAAGAAAGCTTCAGCAGAATATTATTCATTGCTCAATGTAAAAAAACTTCTGGAAAAATGAGAGACAGTCTTAGGCACAAGCCTAGATTTTCATTCTGAAAATATTTTCTGTCTAAATTTAAGCAACGTTTTAAGGAAGGAAAGTTCCTTGACTCCTTGTGAAATTAAATTTCTTACTTTTATATTATGTAATTCAATATGAATGATTGCTATACCTTTGAGAGGAATGGTAGCAATTTAAGCACAGACAAGAGTACTGCTGGATGAAAAACAGTAATTAAACCTCCTACACCAAACATTGATTAGGAAAAGAAAACATTCCCAATAGATAACATACTTCCTGCAGGTGAGTAACTGCAAGAAATAAGATTGATAAGGGAGCAAGAAGGGGACCATGGTTCAAGTACTAGAAGAACATTTGTGCCAGGAAGAGTCAAGGCTTTATTTAAAGACTCCTGCTGGTTGGAGGGAGGGCTTTCTGTTGTTTTGGAGGTTCTTTTTTTTAATTTTGAAGAGTGATATTATTTGGTGGGTTGAGGAAGTTTTCCAGTAGGGTATTCTATAAAATAACTGAAAACTAAAAATAGCTGTCATTGTGTTTGAAGGGTCAGGATGGAATTAAATCAATGCAGCTCCACAGTGTTGGGGATCTGGAAACACAAAATGCCTTTACTAGGGAAAAATGTCAGGACTCATCCTCAAGACGCTTGGAAATACAGCATCAGGTTCTCTGAAAAAAAAGAAATTAATTTCTGCAGCCTACTTCCAGGCAGGCAGTCCTGTAGGATTTTGCAATACTCTTCTGCCTTACTTTGTTTTGATATACAGAGGTCAATTGTTTAAAGATAAATACTTTCCAATCTGCCATATCCACCTCTCAGTGTGAAAAAAAAATCAACCCTGTGCATCTTCATTTGTGTATACCATCACCTCTAATGAAAATCCTGCAGATTTGACTTGTCTAATTATTCATGACAGTGTCACTGTGAAAACAGGATCCAGATCTTCTCAGTACAGCAATAAAGGGCTGAAACCAGCACCACAAGTTTAGATCTGCCATTAAAAAAAAACCCAAAAAAACAGGGATAAAAGCAAGCAAAAAAGCAAGCAGAAGTTTTCCAAAACTGAGAAACTTGTTTGCCTGCAATGACCTACAATGAATGATGGGCCACAAGCAAGAAAAAAAAATCTGCAATTAATCCTATTTTACCTACAGGAAACTTTGTCACAGACATTGCTTCTCCTTATCTTGCTGTTATATAGTCAAGATATAACAAATGATTAAATGGATTCAAGGAATATTCATGTTTTCAGCTTGTACCACTAAATGAAATGTATCTAGTTTGAGCACAGTAAAGAACTTGCAGTTATTAAAAAAAAAAAAAAAAACAAAAAAACCCCAACTTTTTCAGGAAACATTTTTAAAGGAACAGACACTTATCCTGAAGAAAAGCCTTTATTTACAATTATCTCCTATCCTGGAGATTTCATCAACAGCAGTACAGAATTCTGACTATTTTAATTTCTCTTCTGAATGAAAATTCATCTTTTTCATCAGAGCAGTAAAGACGTAGGAAAAGTTGTTCAGATTTTCAGCCATTAACAATATTGCAGCTCCCCTGAATTCCTCCCAGAGCCCTCCTGTCAGCAGAGCAGAACTCCCTGGTGGAATTCTGTCCAACTCCAGGCAGCACGTGCTGCTCCGTGGCATTAATCAACTGAACTTCCAAGCTCTGCTCTTCAATGAAGCTGATGATTTTACACAAAACCAGCACCAGCATCAGACAAAATGGGCTGAGGGGTGGCCACCAAGCAAGCCATCACCTGCAGAGCAGCAGGACTGCCCGTGAGAGCTGTGTCCCAAGGAAGGAAAAAGCAGAGAAGGAGCAGAACCCATCACTCTAATCCCTGACTGCAGAGCAACTCCAGCAGCTCCAGCACAATTCCCCAGGGATCACCACGGCTGGCGATAATCAGCAGCTCTTTGAGGGCCTCAGCAGAGCCCTCTAAATGAAGGGGCATGGGAATTAACCCATCCCAGGGATGCAGAGGCAACGTCTGCACAGCAGGATGAAGCCATTCCTGACAGGCAGCTGAGGAAACACCATCCCTGCCTAGGCTGGGGCTACCCTGTGTGCACAGATCCTGGCATTCTTCATGAGAAGCAGATCTGTTTAGATCGCTCAGGGATGTTGGACACTGGTATTTACAGTCCATGCATCTGCTCCAGGGCAAGCAACAGGAATATGTCACTGTATTAATCCTAGGAAAACAGTGAGAGCAATTCCACACTCTCTCTGTCCTGCTCTACTGTATATGTAATTCTTTGTATAATTTTGGGTTTACTGTACCATAAGCCCCTGAGGCCAAGAAGCAGTTGAGACTGATGTTCTATAAATTCTCTGTCAGCTGGTTATTAACGTTTATTTTTACAAAGAATATCTCCATGGGAAGTGTTTATGAAGACACATTTTAAAACAACTCCAGCAAAAAGTTTAGATCCAGCTATACAAAATTTATAAATTGTATTCAGCTCAGTGAGGAAGTTTACATTTCACCCTTCTAGGCTGTGTTACCACTGAGTTTTCTGTTTGCAAAGTCTATTCTTTTCCTCACATCACCCTTTTCTAGAAGCTTTTAAAATGCAACACTTTTATTTAAAAAAACAAAACCAAAGCAAAACAGAAGCAAAAAAAAAAGAAAAAAGCCCAAAAAACCCAACAACAAAACGAAAACCCAAACAAACCACAAAAAAACCAACCAAACAAAATTCCCCCACGTAACACCCTCTTTTCAAACCTGCAGGGAAACGAATCAAGTTATGGTAAAGTCTGTTTGCCATAAGGTTTTGTTCTCAATGCTTATTTATTTAGGATAACTCAGGTGCTCATCTGCTGCCATCTCACATTGTCTTGAAACTCCATGATGAAAAAAATTTGGGTAAATTTGACACACAAATAGTAATATTGGTCAGGAAGCATGGAAAAAAATCTCTTTCTATCTATCAGAATACAAGAATGCATTTCACACATATCCAAGAGACTCTGAGGGAGCTCATTAATTTTAATTATTGAGACTACGATCTGTAATAGAAATCTTTCTCTTAAAAATACCCTGAGAAGGGAAATTTCAATGAACCACATCACCAGATGAGAGATATTAACTTTCAAGAATCCACATCAAAATGCATTTGGCCAAAAATATTTCAGTAGCATTATAATTCCAAAAGGGTCCCTGCTTACAAGCATTGCTAGAAGTTATGATTTTGCTTGAAAATACTACAAATTGACAGCGTCTCTAGTCCCTGAAGGTTAGTGCAAAGAGCACAAAGAGAAAGCTTTGGGATGTGCTCAGACCTTCCCTCATGTGGGGATCTCTGCTGCTTCTGCTGAGGCAACATTTTGCAATTTCAGTTGGGACATCTAAAAATCTCCTAACTGAAGGAAGGCTGTTTTCCCTGCTTTGTTTTCCATGGAAATGCTTGACAGATGCAGCACCAAAGCTGGTGGCTCGGATGCTGTGGCGTGTCCAGGCCTGGCCAGGGGCTGTTTGGGGACAGGTTTTAGGCTGCTCAGCAACAGCTTCTCAACAACCCACTGCAACTCCTGATTTACAGCATCAGCCTTTTCTCCCTCTCTGGCCCTCGGATCTCCAGCCTCTGTGTTTATTCTCTGTGCACCCCTGGCTGGATGCTCTGTCATCCAGCACACAAGAGCTTCCAAAATTCAGCATCAGCACCAGAAAGGTCGCGGTTTGAAAAGGTTTGGATGAGCTAAGCATCCCGGGCGTGACTGCTTGCTGGAGTCATCCTCTGGGCTCCCGGGATGTCCCGTTTGGATCATCTGTACCACCCAGGGTGGAGGTAGGAGGCTTCTGGACATAACTCCCAGGAGGCGTGAAGCAGCACGCAGGTCGAGTAAACAAAACAACAAAGCAGACAGACAGAAGAGCTGAAATCATGAGGCCACAGAAAGCTTTGGAAAAGATTTCTGGGCTGTGATGTCTCAATCCAACGTGAGGTAGTGGAGCCTGGAGTGATTTCTCATCAGGCTTGTAAAGCATAAACCTCATTATGCCTGGAATTCCGTCATTTCTGCTCGGATTTTGTGGCGTCTGAGCTGATGGTGCTCAGCAGATCCTGGCACCAACAGTGGTGGGGCTCTCCAGTGATCACCTCTAAGGTTACCCCACATCTCAGAAATCATTATTATCCCTAACCCCTGGCTGTGTGGATGTGGAGCCCGAGGTCTGAAAGCCAGTCCTAAAGAACATGAACAACCAACATTTACTGATTTCAAACCAGTAAGTGATTATTTTGTTCACCTTTATAAAACCACAAACTTGTGGAATGGTTTGGGTTGGAAGGGACCTTAAAGACCACCCGGTCCTACCCCTGCCATGGGCAGGAACACCTTCCACTGTCCCAGGCTGATCCAAGCCCCATCCAACCTGGCCTTGGACAATTTTGGGGATACTTTTGGGGACTGCAGAACCTCGGCAGGTAACAGTCACCTGTGCTGCGATTTGGAATGAGAAGATAAGTAACATATACGTTCATGAGCACTATTGAAAAACAGTGAACTAATACCAGCAGTAAGCTCAAACCCCTCATGCATGTAGTGAGAGCTGCTGCTACTCCTGTGATAGATTCTTCACTCAGTGTGTCTTGGATGGAGAAATGTACAACAGCGACTGCAAGGTCTGTAGACAATAAAGTATTTTGACTTTATTTAGACTTATTTTGACTTTTTGAGCCAGCAGTGTGCCCAGAAGGCCGATGGCCCCTGGGCTGTGCCAGCCGGGGGTGGCGGCGGGAGCGGGGCAGGGACCGTCCCTGGGCTGGCCCTGCTGAGGGACACCTCGAGCGCTGGGAGCACCTCTGGGCCCCTCAGCACCGGGAACGGAGGGGCTGCAGCGTGCCCAGGGCAGGGAACGGAGCCGGGCCAGGGGCTGGAGCCCCAGCAGGGGCTGAGGGAGCCGGGAAGGGGCTCAGCCCGCAGCAAAGGAGGCTCAGGGGGGCCCTGGTGGCTCTGCAGAGCTCCTGCCAGGAGGGGACAGCCGGGGGGGCCGGGCTGTGCTCCAGGAACAGGGACAGGAGGAGAGGGAACGGCCTCGGGCTGGGCCAGGGCAGGCTCAGGGTGGGCACAGCAGGAATTTCCCCGGGGAAAGGGGGGCCAGGGCTTGGCAGGGGCTGCCCAGGGAGCTCTGGAGTGCCCATCCCTGGAGGAGTCCCAGGAAGGGCTGGAGGGGGCACCGGAGCTGGGACAAGCTGGGGATGGGCACAGCTGGGACTTGGAGGGCTTCTCCAACCTCAATAAATGATTCTGTGATTCCGTCACTTGTTAAATTTATTTTCTTATTTCTTTGGATTAAGCACTGGGTCGCCCTGGTGCTTGAAGAGTCTTTGCAGTGCCCGGTCTCCTGGATATGCCCACTAAAGCTGGTTGGGAGGATCACCATCCTGACACTCAGCTCGTTCCCTATGAACCCCATGGGTTTGGAAGTTTCCTTGTAGCTTATCTGCTTCTTCCAGGGTCAGGACTGATGAGTGAGGGGGTAATTTTTGTTAGGACTCAGCTATTCATTTTTTCTTATCCATGTTACAGTCTCACAGAACGTGAGTTCTGCAGCACACCAAGCTAACAAACTAAAAATGGAGACCAAGGTCTCTCTCTGCAAGGCCTTTGAAGGGTAAACTACCCAATTACGAAATGCCAGCTAAATTATTTTTACTTTTAACCCAATAACCAACCACCCATGGTCTGCACTGTGGGCTTTCCCACCCAATCCCAAAATGTCACCCACACCCAAGAAGAACGTGAAGGAGAAGGACAAGGAAACTTCCTAAGACCTCCACCTTGCTTTATATCTATTACTGTGTCCCAAACCTTAAATTCTGAGTTTCCCACGCTGTGATCTCACCCACTTCTACCCAAACTCCATCCCCACAATCCCAGAGCCATCCCTCAGTTTTGGAGCCTTCTCTTGGCCTCAGGTCAGTGCAGTGTTCTCCTGGGGGTCAGTGCCTGGCACACAGAGAGCTGAAATTCCCTGTGCCCAGGGCTCCGACACATGGGAACCATGAGGAGAGAGATTTCTCCCCAGGGTACACCAAGTGTGAGCTGAACTTGGGACATTGCCCTCGGTGCCCAGGAGCTCAGACTGCTCTGCCACAAGAATTATTTCTCTCCCCATTAAACAACCTTTGAGGAAATCAATACAGCTCAAGGGAGGCCATAACTCTGGAAAATGTATGTTTTCATAATGATGGCATTTTGTGGTGGATAAACTACTAACCTCTACCAATAACTTGATCATGTCGTATTTATAAGCCTAAGATTTTTTTTTTTTTCATTTGTATTACACACTTTAGGTTGAGAAAACATTTCAGGTGGAAAAATCTAACACAAAAACCTATTTAAACAGGAACTTTTCTTGCTTGTATTTCATTATATATTTGTAAGGACGCACAAAAACATTTGAACAAACACTACTTTTAAACAAACACTACACACACTTCTACAGAACAGAAGGTATTTTACGATTTATTAATTAATACTACTTAATTAATTAATTGATACTTATTCATACAGCAACACAAATACGTGGTGCCATTTTAGAGATAAAACAGCAACATAAATTTGTGGCACCACATCTTTTAGAGAAAAAGACAGATTTAAAGCTTTAAAATAACCCACTCTAAAATCAGTCAGTGACACAAGACCTATGCTGCCTCCATAAAAACAGACAGCTTTAACCTTGGAACACAAAATAGCCACTTTAAAACTGTCCTTACATGTGAACACACAGAATTAATGACCCCACAGAGCCTAACCACTCAAAATGCCATTGTCAAAGGACAAAAGTTGAGATGAGTAAAAGGGAAATGGTGATTCCTGGGGTGGGCAGGCACGAGGAAAAGGCCAGTGTTGCTGAGAAAGGCTCAGACACAGGAAAATCATCAATGTGATTCTTCAGCATGTGAAAGGTTATAAAATGTGTCCATGTGATCCTTCAGCCAGTGCTGATGGAGAACAACTGAGAGTGAAAAGCCTAATTAATGTCCCAAACAGTGCTTCTGACAGGACCAAAGGTGATGTTGACATAATTAAGAAAACAAATTTAGACATTAAATGTGTTTTGGGTTTCTAAAAATTTTTCATTTAAAGTATTTTAAAGATTAAGCCACTGCCCAAAGTATTCAATATCTTGAAAAATGAAGAGAAAAAATGGGAAGTTTGACATGACAACCCCAGGAAAGCCAAGCTGTGCCCCAGCATCCTCCACACTTCAGCGATGGTCATCCAAAATTTGGGGTGAAGCCTGTGAGATTTTGTATTTCCTTCTTTCACATCCATTTTCCTTTTCTTCCCCTGCCTTTAGCAAACCTTGAGACAGACTGAGGAGACTGTGGTGACTGGTAAAAGCAGACCAGAGAGCATTGCCCAGAGAGAGACAGAATTATTTCAAACCCCTTCCTTCTCAACAACTGTTCCATGAGAAACTTGTGTCTGTTCCAAATAACCTTTCCTGCAGAAGTGATTTTTGGAACATTTATATTGTGCTTTTTGTATGTAGAGTCGTTTTTTCCCCCCAAAATTAAAAAAGCTTTAGATCTTTAATTTCAGCTGTATATTTAAAAATTATGTATAAACAGCTGATACAGCTCCAAACTCTGTTATGCATCTTCCTGTATTTGCAGTGAAAAGAGCAAGCTGAACTGAAGTCTCACATGTCATTCACTAGGAACAAAGTTCTATTTACACTATTACCTTTCTGGAACCATTTATTTCTCTTGAAACCAATATAAAACCTCCACTAAAAAGACATACCATGAGTATTATCTACAGATTGCTGTCAGAGCTCTGCTTGGGGTTTTTTTGGGATTTTTTTTTTTTTTTTTGTCATACCATATTCCTAAAAGGCTTTTCATGCTGTGAATTTAAAGACAGCATTTAAGATGTCACTATGGCATGTCTTTATATACAGCTGCCATTAAGGTCTTTGTAATGGATTCAGAAATGATGAACATGGAAGGTGCCTCAGTCAGACATGACATTAATGTTTTTATGGCAGATGCACTGGCACAATCTCAATCAACATCACGGGATAATTCTGCTTTGGAAAATGCTACAGGTAATTCTGGTTGCCCTAAGAGGCTCTGAGGGTATATTTAAAGAATTTTAAAGATCTTGGTAAGTACTTTGAGAGCAGCAACACATTAATATTTATTACAACACTTACCGAACAATGAACGTGCGTGAGACCCCGTCATGTGCAAGACATTGATATACAATGAACAAAAAATTATCAATCAGCAGGTCTCAATCAGCACCGAGAAGCTGGCTTAATCTTTAACAACTTCTGTTTAGATGCTCTTGAACTCCGACACAGACACATCCACAGCACAATTTTTAGTCATCATTTATTATTCACTGTGAATGGACTGTCACACCTGTGTCAGGACCCCAGACCTGTGCCTGCTCTCTGACCCGGGCTGCTTTTCCTCAGCAGGTCCTTGGCTGTCTCCTGGTGTGGCTGTGACCTCGAGCAGAGCCCAGCACTGACTGGGCACAGTCAGGAAGGAGCTCAGCAGCAGGAGGTGCAGCCCACACCACAGAAACACCCGTGGGGCACGGGGTATGGACGAGCTGGGACGCCCTCGGGGGTTTTGAGAGGGCACTGGTGGGGATGGAATGGCAGAAGGCCCCAGGGATGCAGAGCCAGGCTGCAGGGGGAGGTCACAGGACTGGCCCTGCTCTCCTGGGACCCACTGACTCTGGGATAGTCTTTCCACATGGCAAAGGCTGCAGCCCTCAGTGAGAAAGGAAAAAAACCACCAGGATCACACCCTGAGCTGCGCTCATGTTCCATGGATCCTCCCCCAGACAACGTCCCTGAGAGCCACCAGGAAAATTGTGCATTAAAACGGGAATGGCAGGGCCTTGATCGCCCAAACCCAGCTGGAAACACAAACCCCAATTATCCAAGCCCAGGAAACATGGCAATTTCTTCTGATAAAAGGTCTCCCTACTATGTTCTGCTGATATGCAGAGTAGCAGCTGCCTGAGGGTTTTACTGAAGGGTGAAGCACAGCCTGGACTGGCAAAGCTTGATGCAATTCCTCTAACCCTCCATCAATTCTAAAAAAAATAGAATATCTATATATAGGGATAATGTATGGTTGCTTAATATTTCAGGCAAGCTCAAAATATCTATATGCAAGAAGAAAATTCTTTTCTATATTTAATGTACTTTTGTAATTTCATTATTCTGGGCAATTCTCATGCCCCTTTACCATCAAAAATTCATTTAAATTATTAAGGCCCTGTGGAAATTTTAAACACTTCCTGACATTTCTCCAAAACAACAGTTACTGTAATGGTAAGGTTTGATTACAGAAAGTAATACAGTCTCCCTCTAACTAAATAAAGCTTTGAGAAAATGGGATTTAAATACAAAGGGTGTGTAAACACACACTCCTTTTCCCACCACAACAAAACAGACTGGTTTAGACTGAAAAGAGTTTTTCCTCTGGCACCTTGTTTCAGGAAAAAAAAATCAAGGGATGATCATTGTGATATAAACCACATGCTAAACTCTAGTGATGAAATACTATAAAAACATGATGTTGTCAAAGAAGGAATGTCAGTGGGTTGTTTCCAGAGAAATTTGCTGAAGATGTTGGAAAGTATGAATGATTTTACGACTTCTAGAGAACCAAGAGAAAAAGTTGTTGCAGGCTACAAAGACCTGAGGAATTAAGCTCAGTAACAGTAAAAGCAGAGGTTAAGCAGGTGATCTGTGGGACGACAGAAAGCCATAACAAGGTTCTATAAGCAGAAAATATTGCATCATTTGATTATTTTTTTTCTCTTTCCAGGAAAAAAAAAAAAAAAGAAGAAATGTAAAACAGAGAATGTTGATATCACATTTTCTCAAATTAAAGGTTCCATCTTAGAAGTACTCCAGCTATCCTGAGTATACTCCTGCTGCATTTGAGAGCCTGATCCTTGGGAAAAAAATACTGTTGATACTGTTTAAAGCTAGAATTTTTGCCTTCAACTAATATTGTTTCTAACCATCAGAAAATACTTGCCTAAAAAAAAGATTGAGAGCCTGCAATTCTCTTTTATTGCAATGAATTAATCATTATTATACTGGTATACCTAACTTAACAGGAAAAAACCTGAGAGAAAAAAAAAAAAAAGAAATCACAGAGAGTTCTAAATGAGACATTTTAAAAAATATTTTCCTCCCTTGTGGGCTCCAGTTGGAGCTGGGAAGGCTCCACAGTGCTGCCCTCAGTCCCACGGCTGCTGGTACTGGGTGTTATTTTGGCACCCTGCCTCCCAGGAAGGCCAGTCTTGTCTGACTCCTCGTGGAGGAGAACACTGTGCAGAAGAGTGAAAAACGTCAGAGCAGAGCTCAAAAGCAGAGAAAGATACATCTAATCTTTGCCCATGCACACAACACCCTCTTTGTCGACCAACAAAAAACACATTAAAACCTCCAGGACTGGGCACAGAGTGCCGATGTGAATAGCGGCTGCTCAGATGAGTAACACTTCTATTACATATTCAGAACTGAACGCTTTGGCCACGGACAGGGCCAGAATAAACCAGAGCAGCCTCTCTGGAAGTTAATGGAACCATAATGAATTACACCAATTGAGAATTCAGAGTATTATTCGGGGATACAGCTCGCTGGTGAAATGCACAAAACAAAGCAAAAGCTTAAATTGCATGCTGGGCATGAACGCAGTCGCTTCAAATTGTATTTCCTGAAAAGGCAGCTGAGTAATATCAGCACCTGAGAAACACCTAGAATCCTTCTTGACCATTCCCTCTCTTGCAAAACCAGCACATAGCAGCTTTGCCCTTTTTTGTTAAATTACAAGGAAGGGCTTTAAAGCCCAGTACTGCTTTCTTTCCCCTGAAGTAGCAGGAAAAAAGCACTACCACAACTAAGACATCCATTTTTAAACTGCTAGCAGACCAAACCTTTCCTGGGACATGAAATTCTGTTTGGTACAACAAATCTTTCCCAGCCTTGGGAGAGCTGAAGGGAGCTGCGGGGCAGTTTTGGGAGGACATTCCCAACTGCTATGATGGACTCCCAGTCCTTGCAGCTTGCTGGCCCCTGGACTGCTGATAGCAGTCCAGAGCCTCTTGTCTTTGTGGTTTATAAAAGGAAAATGCTCTGTGCCTTTACCATTTACCCTCAGGAACCCTCACTACAAAAATACCTGTTATTTCCTCTAACTCTGTTTTCACTAATAACAACTATTCCAGCTGATAACAAGAACTGTGTTGATCTAGTTATCCAAGGATATCTAAGGAAAATAAAGCCACCTCCTGTCTGCCAGACAGGGATTTTAAAGTTCCCCAGGCCCATGAGCAACAAGGGGACGATTTGTTCCGAGAAGCAGCCGTGAATTAAAAATGCCAGTGCTGTCCTGAATGGGGACAGCAGCAGCCTGGGCCACGGGGAGAAGCTCAGCTCTGAGACACCAGGCTGCTGCGAGGAGGGACTGGGGGGCGGTTTTCCCCTTCTGGTTTCCTACCCCAGACAAAGGGCATGGATACACAGCAGGGTTATTTCACTGCTGCTGGGATAAGGGCCACGACTGACTGAGCCACTGGCTGCTGTTAATGGAATGTCACATCTCTCCCGCAGCAATTTCAGCGAGCCACAGTGAGGAGGATGAAGCGGGGAATAGCTTAATCTCAGCAAAATGCAGCACCACTTCTTCCTGTCTGATGTCCCCATTTCTCAGAAAATAAGGGAGAGAAAAAGGAAACGAAAAAGAAAATTCAACTTGTTTTCTGCTTTACTGCTACACTGCTGCAGAAGGATGGAGCAGCACAGAGTGAAACAGACATAGCTCCCACCCCAGAGCTGCTACATCCCTCATCTGTACCATGAATTTAACACTTTGTCTCCCAGCAGAAGACAAGAGCTGTGGATTATATCCCACTGCCCCACTATGGCTCATCTCCTGTGCCCACTCCTTTCCCTCCAGCTCAAGAGGGACTGGCTGACGGAGGAAACTCACCAGTGATTTATTTTAAGGCAACCTTCCATTCTTCATGCAGTAAAAATTCTACTCAGTGGGCTACAGACACATCCTTGCTAGGCCTGGGAATCAAGGAAACTATTTATTGTCTTTTAGCCATAAAATATAAGTATCTCCTGAAAGTGCTGGCTTATCTGGATGCTTGGTGCAGTTCTCCAGTGTCTATGACACTTCAGTGGCACAGCTGGCTTTTCTTTGCACATAAAATGCCTCCAGTGCACATAAAAGTGCCTACAATGGGGTGGCTGCATGTCTTCTATCCTTAGTTTATACAACACAAACCATCTCCTCTCCTTGGCTCTCCAAAACTCAAAGGTCCAGCATAGGGGTTGACGTCTTCTCAAGAGACAGGACAAGAAGAAATGGCCTCAAGTGGCACCAGGGGAGGATTAGTTTGGAATTATTAGGAATAACATTATTTAGGAATTATGTATCATTATTAGGAATAATGTAATTCCAATATTATTTGGAACTATTAGGAATAATTTCTTCACACAAAGGGGTTTTCAAGTGCAGGAACACGCTGCAGTGGTGGAATCATCCTTGAAAGTGTTCAGTGGATGTGTGGTTGTGGCATTTAGGGATGTGGCAGTGCTGGGTTCACCCTCTGACTCAGTGGTCTTTAAGGTCTTCCCCAATCTTAGTGAATCTATGGATCTACAATTCCATATTTCTGTGAGGTGGACAAGACCCTCCTTCTCTCAGGGCACAGTGAGAATGATGCCTCTTTACAGCATAATGTGATTTTCTGCCTATCATTTCCTCAGATTATCAAAATTCAACTGTGCAATCAAGCTAGCCAGGAGGCTCTCTGACACTGAAACAGCTTTTTGATGTTCATATGCCTAGAAAGAGAGTAGATTTTTTCCCATTTGGCAGCTCCTGAACCAAGTGCTGCAACTAGTATAGAATAAAGCTCAGTAGCCTAGAAAGTGGCACAATTCACTCACACATGAACCAAAGGCCAACCACAGTTTTGACCTTTCTGAAAATGACTGACATCATCCTCATGATCCAAATATCTTAAGGACAGCTTGAAAGCTGCCTTCAAAAATCCTTTGTTGGGAATCTTCTAATTCCTACCCTGCTTCATGGGGAAGCCTCCTGAGATGCTAGGACTCATGGCAGAGATGTGTTTGTACTCTTGGTGTGAGGTGGTCAGTGTCATCAGGCTGCAATAATTGAGGTCAGTCTGATGGCTAGCTGTGCAACATCCTTCATTTCTCTCTCTCTAAAAAAAAAAAAAAAAAGAAAATTCAGTTCAGGCAGGGGTAAATCAGGCAGGGAAATCGAAGATCACATTTCCATCATTCACAGCCCGCCTCCATTTCTGATCACTAGGAAAAGACAGATGCATTCATGTCACATGTGCCAAAAATCTTTATCAAGTCCTTGGTGGGCAGAAGCACTTTTTACATTTCCCTAAAAGCTACAAGACTCAATCATTTCTGGGAAGTTTAAACTACAAGTTCCAGAAAGAAAACAGTTCTCTGTTCTCCACTTTGATGAAAAGTTAAGCTAAGTGCACAAGAGGAACTTATCCCTCCTGGGCACGCAGAGAGGAGGTGTATTTAAGTATCTTAATGGCATTTTGTGCTTGGTTAGTGATTTGTTAATGCCCATGGAAGTTACAGAAACCTGACAGAACATGTTCCTAAATTTCACTGGTTAATGAAATTAAAGTTTTAAACATGGGAGGGACAAAAGAAAAAAAAACCAGAAAGGCGAAAAAAGCCAAAAAAGCACATCACATGAAAAATGAATGACAGTATAGTGAAATGATTGAAAATCCATTTAACATAAAAGTCCACCTGCATTTCACATCAATCCCCAAACCTTCTGCTCCTTTAACACTTGAGGTAGGTGACGATACTGGAACTGACCTTTCTGCTCAACAGAACTGAAATCAAATCAGGTGCAATTTGCAAGCAGCTTCCACTGGAGCATCAACATGTTTTTGAATCTGTTGCACAAAGGCAGGTTTTGCAGGCAGCAGCCAGACAAACAGGCAGCAGTGCTCTGTGGGGAGGCTTATTCAGCACACCTTGAGACGTGGCTGGGAATTTTGACTCAGATTTGTTGTTGTCAAGTGAGGGAATGGGGGAACTCTGTCTTCAGGCAGGCTGCAAACAGTCCTGGGTGAAGGCAGGGCTGAGCAAGGGACAGACTGTGTGGAGGACAGTGCTCTTAGTGCAATTAGCTCTTAGTGCTAATTGGACCAAGGAGCTGCGCTGGAGTAAGGATGAGGATTCACCTCCGGACACAGATGGAAGCTGATGGCAAGCAGTCAGAGTCTCACAGCAAATGGAGAGGAGGTGATTCTGGTGAAACGAAAGGCTTTGTTAAGCAGCTCTGTTTAGCAGCAGGACTAGACACAAAATGCAGCGCCTGCTGTGTGCTACGAAGGGGTTCACACCAAGAAAAGCAGCCAGGTGAAAACCATGAGTGCTATGAGGGCGGGCAGGCCTGGCCCAGGGTGCCCAGAGCAGCTGGGGCTGCCCCTGGATCCCTGGCAGTGCCCCAGACCAGGCTGGACACTGGGGCTGGACACTGGGACACTGGGAGGGGCCCTGCCCTGGGACGGGTGGCACTGGGTGATCCTCAGGCTCCCTTCCAACACAAACCAGTCTGTGCAACCTACACACAGCCCTGTCTCATGGATTTTTGTGGGATTTTTCCATACTGGCCAAGAACTTTACTTACTATCAAATATCCTTGTCCTTTTGCACATCCTGTGTATCTTTTCCTTCCCACACTGCGAAAGTATTCCTGCAAATCCCAACCAGAAAACACTGTGAGTCTTCCACGTGTGGAAAACAGGAGTCACTGCTAACCAAGGACAAAGCGTCTTGCCTTACAAGGGAAATTCAGGAGTTCAAAACATGGAACTGCTTTGGAAAAATCAGCACCTCCGGGAGATTTCCTCAAGGCTGCTTACTGCACCCCACGTAGGTGTCAGGGGCTCAGTCAGGTAACACTCTGTGGGCTGTTTCCAAAACAAACACCAGCATTTTGGAGCCTCCTTCATTCTCTCCCCCTCACTCCCACACTGATCAATGATGCAAGAAGCCACTGCCTCACTTGGCAGAGATGTGTCCCAAATCTTATCACATATTCCTTTCCTGTCCCTTGGGCCACAGGGCAGCTCCATGGAAGAGACTTTTCTTGCCTTCTTTCTTGAACAAAACAAAACAAAACAAAACAAATACCACCCCCCCATCCCACCCCACCCCCCAAAAAAAAACCACCAAAAAAACCCCAAAAAACACAACAAAATAAAATTTCACCCTTATCAAAATTTTCCAGGTCTTGCTAGAATTCACAGATTGCACCCAAAGTGTTCTGATGCTTCCTGCAGGAGCAGTGTGCCACTAGTGAGCCATTTAGTTAATGATACTATTCCCAAAGCAGACCAAATTTCATACCTAACTAGAGAAGTTAATATTTGTTGAGATGTAATGAAGAAAACAATCAAGCAGGGAGTACACAACAGGGTTATTTTGTATTTAGAATTTATCTTTTTTTTTTTTTCTTTTAATTGTTTAAATTACTTTGAAGCTTTCAGCAGACAAGGTGCATTCACACCACGTGGAGATGGTGGGACAAAATTCAAATAACCCAGTGACAGAATGGCAACGTCACCCCCAGAAAGAACCCCTGGGGATTATAGACAGGTTAACCAGGAAAGGTCTTAAGGAAATTGCTGGCAATCAGATACTCCTGACCTGACCCTTCTCTCCCAGGAACCCAGGTAATGAGTATCCTTGTGAGAATCCAACACCTGGCTATAGATTAAAGAGCTGTTTTTATCCTGACTGAGACAACAGCTCACAGCATGGCTAATCCCAAATAAACCCTGCTTTTCCTGTGTAGAATTGGAGACAGTTGCAGGATCAGCAGAGGGAAATCTGGGGGCTGCATGAGCAGGGACAACACTGCAGACAGGTGAGCACACCCTGTCTCAGGCGAGACAAAGCCCTGCTCCAAGGTGTTCTCCTGCGAGCTGAGTTCATTTCTCCAAATGGAACAGGTTCATTACAGACACAAAAATCAAGACTTCTGGTCTTGCCTGAACTGCTTACGTCCAATTTCTTTCCGAGCCACTGATGCATTAACCCATGAAGTCATGGAAATGACTGTGGTCACTCTTGAAAGATGGGGTTTTTAGCTATCGGCACAGTACCAAAGAGCACCTGTTCGCTCCCATCCTTATTAAATTAAAAAACAAACAAACAAACAAAAAACCCTCTTCTCTCAAACTGAACAAAGGAATGCCCTGGCAGTGAAGTGGGAATCATTTGACATAGGCATCGTAAACCCTTTTTCTGCCATGCACATCAACGCTGAAGGCTAATTTATTTTGATTGTGTCTTTCAAAAGATTGAGGCAGTTACTTGGTTAAGAGAGGCTGAGGAAAACTATCACAGAACAAATGCCAATTTTTAGTCTTTTATTACATCCTTAGTATATTCAAAAATACTGGTACATACCAATATATGGTAATGTATATATCTTTTGTTTCATTATAATTACCCTGAATCTGGACACAATTGATATCTACACAAGGTCTAAATTTTACCCCATACTCTTAAAAAAAAAAAGGACAGTTAAAGATGGCCACTCACTTTAATTCATATTGAGATATCCAGATTTCTAGAACAATGTTCTGAGCTGCTCACAAAGCATCCAAATTTCTGCTTGCATGTAGAGTGATTATTGTGCTTTTTTACAAACTGACAGAATTAGTAATGAGTTATAAATGAGTTATTACTGACATTTTTACAAGCTACATGGAAAGAAAAGGTTTGCAGCTTGACTGCAGGGGTACCTTCTCTGGAAAAGTTAATTACTGGGCTTAAATTTGGGAAGAATTTAGAAGAATTTAGAAGACAGCCCAATGATTTCAGCATGATTGGTCCCAGGTGATCTCAATCACTCCTATTAAACTCACAGGAACAGGAACAAAGCTAGGCAAAGACTAGTGAAATGGAGATGAAAACTGCAGGAAGATTAAATTAAAAAAGATGCTTGCAGAGGGATTAAATCTGTCTTTTTAAAAGAAAAGTTAGATATTTAGTTTCTAAGACAGGAGGGTCATATTCAGAATGCCCAGAGTGGATTTTGCACCTAAATTGGATTTTGTTTTCCTAAATATAAATGTAAAGCTCTCAACCTCATGAATTTTACTCTGTCTTGAAGGTCAGCAGGAGTCCTATTTTTGTGTGTCCTAACAGAGTAAAATTAATCAGATATAAAAAAATGTAAATAAATATTTGGATGTATGAGGAAACACACACTCTGTGTTTCATGCACATTGGGTTCTCTCTCCACCCAATAAAAAAAAACATAACTCTGAGTTTACAATACTTTTTTTTGGCATTACATCCTTTATTACTTTTAATTCATACAGTAAGTAAATTAAAAAAAAAAAAACCAAACCAAGAATGAAACCAAATCAGATGCTGCTGACAAAGCTCCAGCTTTGAAAGCATCTCCCCTCTATCAGATCCCATATGGGAAAGCTCTCCTTTAGAGCGTGTAACTCTGTGTTTGACCTGCCTGGACACAGGGTGTGTAACTGAGAGCTCCTTTATGAGGTCACCTGGCCTGCTGTGCCTCAACCAGCCAGGTCAGGTTCAGCTGCAACACCTGAAGACAGCAAAATGCACGACAAAATCTGGAGTAATGACCCACAGAGTCATTTCCCTGTTGTGCCTGGATTATTCTTGAAGCTGTTTTTCCCCTTTCCAAGTTTCACAGATTTCTAATATTCTGCACGAAATCCGTGCACGTGATGTATGCAGGAAATACTGAGGAAAATTGAGAAGAGCCTTTCATCCTAAAGATGAAAAGGAAATTCTCAGCCTTCCAACACAATGATTAAAAAACAAAATGAAACCCTGCTTTCCAGGAAGCCTGGCAACATGCCAAATGATTTATGTGGAATTTGTGTATAAGTTTAGTGCCATTATTTAGGGTTTCCATTGAGTGAAGCTAATTTTTCTGGTACAATTTTATCACCTCACTCTCAGTGTCTTTTAGATTCATCTATGGGGCACTTTTAAAAATAAAAGCTTAAGGACACGTAGGAAGGTGACTTTAGGACAGTACCTCTTACCAGAGGTGTACATAAATAATAAAAATATCCAGTAAAATAAGCAAGACAGTAGAAAAGAGGAGGAGAGGAAAAGTAAAAAATAAGTTTATGGGAATATGACATTATTGATTTTAGATGAAACAAAGAGATTTACTTCTTCTTAATCAGAGGTGCTTTAAAGCATCAAACTAAAACAGCTTTTCTATTCCTCTTTCAGATAGGGTGATGATTTTGACATTTCCTTAGGTGTAAAATCTGTTTCCCATCAAGTTTCCACTGGGCTTAAAGACACAATAAAAGGGCTACAGGAAGCAAACCCAAACAGGGAACCCAACTCTCAAATCCAGCCAAGACCCACCAGACCCACAGGGTGCAGCCTGGCTGAGAAAACCTCCAGTCAAAAGCAGGGGTGTGTGCCTTAGCCCAGAAAAGCAATAAGCCAAGGGACCAGCCACAGGGCTCGGTGCAATCTTGAGCAGCCCAGCTGTTAATCAGGACAGGCTGTCTGCTGGGATGGGGCACTGCAATACAGCTGGGAAGTCATCCAGGCAATTCAGGGCAGCGAGTGCTGCACAGGTGCCCAGAGCAACTGCCCTTCCAGGGAGAGCCACACCCCAAACCAGAAAACAAATCTGTGTGTGCACCCAGCCCCGCGCCCCCCCAGGGCACCCAGGAAATGCGGAGTGTGGGGAGGCAGCCTGCAAAATGCTGGCGACAGAGGAGCTGCTCTGAAGGGCGTGGAAGGGCCCCAGGTGAGAGCAAACCCTGCCCCAGCGTGCCAGCCCCTGCAGCCCTCCGGGCACTGATGGGGAGCCTGGTGGTGTGAGGATGGAATTTATGCATTTCAGATTGTGGGACTGAATGTGGTTCATTAGCTATCAATATATTACAATTATATATAAGTAATTTTATAATATATAATCTTAATTATTGATATATATGAAAATAAATAATTTATATTAATAATATGACACAGATTGATAATATAATATACAATTATATATAGTATATTATATGATTATATATAAAACAATAATATGCTAATATATTATATTCTATTACATATATTTGTATTTCAATAACTTTGAAGTGTACTTCATTTTTGATATTAGCAAAGGTGTAACCTTTGTTGAAGGTTAAAACCTTCATCCCCTTCCCTAGCTGAAAATAAGGGCTCTTATCCCCATGTTCAGGGTCACTACCCTTTTATAAACCTTTCTTCCTGGAGAACCAATACTTCTCTTTGTTGAAAGGATCCTTCTCCAAGAGCCAGCAGCGCTAAACCAAATGTCAACTCTTCTGAAGTACAGACACGTTTTCAGGAAGGCAATGCAAAAGCACTGTGTTTGCTGCATCTCAATTATCCTGGTTTCAGCCTGTCATGAGATACACCTAAATATTTTTGATGCTGTTTCTTCCTGTCTGAATTGCAGCTGCCAGAGGGCAGCGCTGGCTGGGACATTGGGATCCAGGAATTGTTCCTGGCAGGGCGGGCAGGCCCTGGCCCAGGGTGCCCAGAGCAGCTGGGGCTGCCCCTGGATCCCTGGCAGTGCCCCAGGCCAGGCTGGACACTGGGGCTGGACACTGGGACACTGGGAGGATAAAGTTCAAAATGAAATTGTGTGACAGAGGTTTCCTGGACAGGTTTGCACTTCACTGTGCACCAAATTCAGCCATTCCCGTGGTCCATAATACAAGTACTGAAGAATAATTTGGTGTAATAAAAATAATCACCAGGTCCTTTAATTGCACCAGGTCCCAAAAGGACCATGCCCCGGGTGCTAAACAAATGCAGGGACTCTGGATTGAAGGAGAAACAAAAGCTGGAATGGGCACTGCCCCGGGAGGGGTTTCCTGCTCTCCTGATGAGCAGTGGCCCTTCAGCTGTGGACTGCAGGAGGATGAGGCAGAGCAGGGCTGTGTCCTCACAGCTCCAGCACCACTGATGTTGCAGTTTCACAACAGGGGAGTTAAATTCTCTACCCTAGAGGTGTCCAAACAGGCTTGGGAAATGATTATTCGGGGAAGGAGATACCTTTCTATGAAGGCACTGCTTCATTAATGGATTTAATTTTGATTTATTTACTTAAGAGCCTGAACTTTATGTCATTTATTGTCCTTTGCATGAACATATTAGCACCAGTCCCCGCTCTCCCCCAAAAAAAGAAGTAACTCCACCTTTGTTCGAAGTGAACATTGCTGAACTCAAATTACTCTGATTTTTCAGCCGAGGACAAAAAAACCCCCAACACTGGATTCATGGGTGTGCATCAAGCTTGGAATAACCAGCTTGGTCTGAAAACGATGCTTAAAAAAAAGGGTCCTACTATTTAACATATGTATTATAAAGGCAGTTATATTGATGATTTTTGCAGAAATTAAATTGCACTTGAAAATATTTTACTACTCACCAAAGAAATAAAGATTGTTTCATGTATACAGCTTAGCAATATGTGGATCATACAACAACAAACATTTTTAAATTTTGCATTAATCAATGTTGCTGCAGCTAACTGTGCAGTGTGATCGTTAGCTGATCTAATTTTTTTGATCAATCATCAAATTTTCAACTGTCTTAGCTAAGCATAAATCTGACTCTATCAGTTATATAATTTCACTGAATAATGACTTGTTTTGGGGCAATCACATTCATCTGCATCACTCTTATATGATGAAGCAGGAAGAATAAGAAGAAAAAGAGAAGAAAAAATACAGAGAAAATGTGGAGAATGTGGAGAAAAAAATGCAGAGATATAAGCAATGCTGATAATTTTAATAGAAAAATGTCAAAGTAATATGTTGTAAATCCCTCTTAGTGCAGTACTCACATTAGTATTTTTGAAGGGGCATGGAACCCCTTGATATTTGTGCTGTAAATGTATTTTGAATATGGCACCTAGTGTAACACAGAGGGAAACCAGTTTGGTAGCCACAAGTATTTCAGAGACATACAGCCATCAGGTTGTGGGGGAAAAAATCAGTATCAAGTTTCAGGGGGAAGGAAAAAAAAAAGGTATCTACAGCATTAAGGGAAAGGGAAATTAGATTATTCTTTGGGATGAACCATTTCCAATCACAAAAAGAGAAATAATTTAAACCTGAGGTAAATTAAAATGGCTAAGCACTAAAACTCCTTAAAAAACAGACTTTTAAAGAGAAGCCTTCACAGATGGAACTTTAACTGCACAGCACAGCCGGGTGCTGTTACAGCAGGCTTTTAAAATTATTATTAACTTTGATCAAAGCTTATTAACCAGCAGCACCAAACCATCAGTGGATTGGACTACACAGGAGAGCTAATTAAATTTAAAGAGCCACAAAGTCCTGAGGGCAAAACACAAATCCCCAAGGCAGGAGCTTGACTGGAGGGAGCAAGAACATTTGCATGGTGAGGCAGTGGGAGATGGCAAGGTTCTTGCTCTTATTTACTGTGGGCTCTGCAGAGAGTTTAACACAACCAATTCTGACCCTGTCCTCAACATCCAACATGCAGAAAAGTGTGGGCACTCAATGTCTGGGGAAATATGGAATATTTC
Source organism: Regulus satrapa (assembly GCA_013396955.1). Classification (NCBI taxonomy): domain Eukaryota; kingdom Metazoa; phylum Chordata; class Aves; order Passeriformes; family Regulidae; genus Regulus; species Regulus satrapa. The sequence goes on from VWZN01006777.1 coordinate 108,732, forward strand.
CACACACCTCGGCAAGAAACACAGATCATAAAATTTTATTTGGTCCACCAGGGCAGATCATGACATCCCTCCTTACCCTAACGAGAGGTAATTTCTACCAATTATGATGTGAAATATAACTAAAGAATTAGGAACAAGAGAAAATAAAACAGGATGCAAGCTGACTGTAAACTGGTGCACAGCAGCCTTGTCTTGTCCAGAGGCAGACATATATAATAGCATTTATAAGTGAAAATCATAACAGCACACAGTTTCTTCCATTGCCTACATCCCACCTGTTATGTTATCCTTTGTATCTGCAATAATTAAATCTTTCCCTGCAGTTTTGTCATATACCTGGGAGTAGGAATAATATTCTCTTCCCTGGTCACTTTCCAGGCACTGTGAAGAGTAAACTATTTCTAAATTTCAAGCTCCTGGGAAGGTAGCAGAGAGGGGGAACATTTATCCCACCCTTGCTCATGTTTTAACAGCCTCCTGCCACATGGACCACTGAAACATTTCTCAGTTAATAAAAGGAGTCGATCTGCAGGACAAAGCCATTTCCAAGCATGATATCAAATTATGATTTATCAGTCTGATATTGTCATTTCAGCACCCCTAGGAGGAAGGGCTCAGTAGCTGGAGTAAACCAGTAAAATCCAGTGCAGAGGTGAAGAAGGAGGAATCGGTATCAGCTGTGCTGTCCTTAGCCAGAGCAGCTAGGTGTGTGTCCTAAAATGACAGGAACATCCTGCACCGGTGTGGTGGCACCAGGCTGAGTCACCCTCCCTCCTGCGGGCCAGGAGAAACCCAGGCTGGCAGTTCCTGGTGTTTCTGCTTTGGATTTTTCCCCCTCAAAGAACAGTTCTGTCCAGTTGGCAGCAGCACAGGAAGGGGAACCACAGCCTCATCCCACTCCACACCTTCTGTGCTGTTCCCAGCCCTGCTCCAGATGAGAAAACAACAACTACACCTGGGCCTGGCAGCCCACAGAACCTCCCCAAGCCTGGAGCAAAACCTCCACAAGGCAAAAGCAAGACCAAGAAACATTCCTGACACCGCATCCATGAAGAACAGCAGCAGGATTTCCTTCATCTTTTCCTTCCCCTCTCAAGCAGGAGCTCACAGGCATCTCAAGGACCTGACACATCACCTGTCACTGCTGCTCCAGAATTTACTGACCTGAAGTGAGAGCTGGAGCTCTGTGCCTTCCTCAACCTCACGTCCCCACTCCTAAATAAGATTTCAAATAAGTTTCCCCAGTGCTCATGGCACTACGGGAAAAGCTCTTGTACAGAACCACATACAATATTATTTATAAATGTATAATAGTATTTATTGTGTGTATGTGTATATATATATATATATATATATAGTGTATATACACATTATATAGTGTATTATATATACTATATATGTATACATAGTATTTTATATATATACTATATATGTATATATAGTATTTCTAGCTCTCGTATACAATCACATACAGTATTATTTATAAATGTATAATAGTATTTATAGTGTGTGTATATATAGTACATGGTATATCATATATATGTACTATATATGTATATATAGTACTTGAAGCTCTTGTATGGAATCACAGTATTATTTATAAACATTTAAGAGATTTCTAAATAATAATCATTATTTACAAGTGTTGTATTATTTTTAAGAGGCGCAATTTTCATCAGCTGCTTTTCTGAGCGTTTTAAAACACTAATTCAACTTTAATTTCTTCCTTTATGATATAAAGCATTAACTTCATCAGTGTGTAAAGAAGACAAAAACTACCATGTTTCAGTTGATCTTTGCATTAAGCTGTGAAGCAGAAACTGTTGTGAGAAAGCAAATCATAAATCAGACCTACAAATAGCACTGGAAGTGCCAAAAATTAAGAAATTTAAGGCAAAATTTTAGGCTCCAGAATCTGTCCCTTGACAAAGATGGCAATCAATCATTCATTTTATTAGTATTGCTTCATTGGGTCTTGTCACAGCATTTGCATCAGATCAACACCAGACTGATAACTAAATAAGTCATTAAATTTTCTTTTAATACACCTCAGCAGGTTTGTTTTTTTCCATATCCACAAAAATACCCCCAGCATTGAGAGCCCCAAAAATTCAGGGAGAAGAACAATTATTGGTGGTTAAGAAAAACCTTTAGACAGAGTTTTAAACTCTGCAGCTCAACAAATCCTGTTTTGCTTTTTTTTTTTTTTTGCTGATCTTGCAACGTCTGGATTTCACAGCTTCTGTAACATCCCCATGAGCTGCTAGAACAGAATTATGTTCTGATGGAACCACACCAAGTTTTCCACTTCCAACACAAACCCGGTCACCTGCTGGGCACTGCTGCCTTTTCAGTTAATAGTGAATTATTTGGACATGCACATCTACAAATACATTTTTACTGTGCGTCTATGTGCGCATACACCCACCTGCCTTCACTTTCCTTCAAATAAGTTTTAAAATTATGATCTTCTCTCTGGATTGTGGGTTTCACCAATCTCTACTAAAGCTACCTTAATGATCTGCTAAATCTCATTGACTCCTGCAATGACATTTCAAGTCCAAAAGGAAAAGAAATACAGTGATGGAATTTGAGACAGGAAAAGTAAGATATACAGAAAAAAAACAAACCAACCAACAAAACACAAAACCACAAATATTATCTGTTTTATCTTTTATGTCTTACAGTCCTTGATGCTTCATGTAGCTTTGAGATTCATTATCCTTTCATTCCACTCATCCCTGAATCACTATTTTCTCCATGAAGACATGGTCTGCCCCTTTTTGTGTTAAAATTCTAGGACAGCCTTCAGATACTCAGCACCCAGCTGTGCTTTCCCATTGCTGACTGAAAGAGAAAGCTGGGCATACAGGAAGAGCAGAAACTGACCTCAGGGATACTCATTGTGAGGGCTCAACATTGCCACTGCCCTGAGAACCTTGAGTGTGTTACCCACACTTCAAGTGAATAATTGACTTCACTGCTCATGCTACCTGCAAATTCTGCATCTGAACTCTTCCAGTCACAACCAAACCCCTGAGGACTGCATCCCTCAAAGGCAAAAGTAAGTCCATTTTTTTGTTTGCACCTCAAATAAAAACGCAGTTGGTGCGTTCTCCTGTAACATACATCAGTCCAGTTCTTCATGACTGCCTGAGCAGTGCAGAGGGTGTTGTTTTCATTATTAAATACTTATCTCCATCTCAAAACTCTCAGCGAGCTAGTCAGCCCCCACTGGATTCAGAAAAAACCTCCACACCTTCTACTTTCCCTTGCCTTTTCACAAAACGAAGCATTTCTCACCACATTACCTGAACTGACCAATTTACCACCTGGCAGCAAAGACTTCTGGAGAGCACAGTGCAACATTGAGTGATTTCTTTCTGGGATCACGACTTCCTCCACCTGTCTGAAGCTCTGCCTGCTTTACACAGAGCCAGAAATTCCTCAGCAAACAGGCCCACAGGAGTGACAAAGCTGTCTGCCACTGGCAACAGGCTCCCAGCGTGCACAGAACGTTGCTGTTTTACACATTGTTGTCTGGATTACCGCTACCTACGGCGGAAATAAAAAGCTCCAGTGAGAGAACCCACAGCAAACTCTGCAGACCTGAAGGGAAGCTCATGTATGTATTTTTACACACATATGTGTATATATCTATACAGAAATATAACCATATTACAACTACCAACGCAAACTTTGAAACTTTGATTGCATCTGCCCCGTGGATTCCCACTAGTTTATCAGAAACATGCCAAAATACTGATTCACAGTTAAATGTCTTGTACTGTATAATGGGCCATCACTGCATCCCACACACTTTACAAGGCTCTAGTCCTGGAAAAATTAATCAGATTAAGTTTCATGAGCATCTTCACAAGGCCAAAAAATTCTCTGACAAATTAAAGTGGATTCTGCTATAAATAATTTTCTTTCCATTTATGCACACAGCTCTTTTTATAGCTGTTAAACCTCCTCTCTTTCCCCTTTTTAAACACTATTGAAACTGTCAGGAGCTACCTTTTACACTTTATCAATCATGGCACGCACATCATGATTCCTAGAATTTAAAATGGAATTGTTGACGGTTCAGATACTGTTAGACTGTCATTAGTTTCCCAAAGTGTGTAATTTGTCACTTTGCAAGAAATGACAGTGCCTTCGCTCGTGCAGCATGCTTTTAAACCTCCCCTCTCTAATTTGAAAATGCCAGTATTGTGCTCTGCTCCAGGAGAGGTATTTTTAAGGCTTGCTGGCTGGCTTGTCACAGGGGAATCTGTCAGGCAGTATTTTGCCTTCCTTAAGGTTTATTCACACAAAGCCTGTCTGTGATATAACACGGAGACAATGCTCTCTGTCTCTTACCTGATGGCAACGAGGCCCGTGCTGGATTTTCACCTTCCTCATCAGTGCTGCTATCATAATGGTTTTCTTTCTTTATAACCATCTGAGTAGTAGCTACACTATCCCTAGAAACATCAAAAGAAATGGAAAGAAATTAGGGTATTTTTGCTTCTCAAAGGAATTAAGTGATTCAGGGAGAGTATGTATGGAATTGCCACCTATGGAAAGGGCAGGGACACGATCTGATTGGAAAATCAACTGCAGCCCAGCAGAAAAACAGGACAGATCCATCAAAAACACTCACTGCTTGGCTACAGCACCCACAGCAACATGCTGCTGCTTGCAGGGATGCCAGGAAGAATCCTCCTCTTCCATGGCTCCCAGGACTGGTTTGGATAACCCAGCACCCAGCCAGGAAAAACTGTCTGTCACTGTCAGGGCCAGGGAAAGGGAAACTGAACCGAGCTGAACTCAGATGTGCACCAGGAAACCCAGGGAAATTAAATACCTTGCACATTTGGCATCCACTGCGGATTCTTTAGCTCCGCTCAACAACTTCTGCAAGTTTCTTATCTTCACCTTCTTTTCATTCAGCACCAAAACAAACCGGCTGTAAAGGTCTGCCTCCAGCTCCTCTTTAGCTTCCACACACTTCTCCAGCCTGCAGCACAAAATTAATTGTTACAGCGATTTTTCAGTTTCCTAGAAGACTATTCAGTCATGAGCCAGGAATCCCCACTCCAAGCCATGCACAACTGGTCCAGCACCTCGGCTCTGAAACAGGCCAGAATAAGCTTTTTTTTTTTTTTTTTTNAGGTTCTTGCACACCTCCATCTGAGACAACTAAAATTTAAATAGACAAATAAATGATCTCTATTTTCAATGCTGGATCACAACAGTGATAAGGGGATACCTTAGCAGGATACCCATAAGGAGATTATAAACATATATGATTCACCTTGACAGGTCTAAAATCTGGACCACACACTGGTGTGAAATATATTTGAAGAAGAAAAGAAAATTCCAAAATACAAAAAATGTTTAAAAGGTCTTAATATCTCCAGAGGAAAATATATTTCATATTTTCAAAAAATTTTAGTATGCACCAGTGGGCAGATGAATGTCAGTAAAAGGAAGCACAGTGGGATTATTAAATTAAGAATATGGGTGTATAAAGTCTCATAAGCAAAGCTGGAATGCAAGCAAACCTGAACACAACAAGTCAAGTGATTTGTGGCAAATGCAATTTTGTATTTAATTCTTACATTTCATAACCTTTCAGTCTTTGGGTTGAGCCACAAGCATTTTATCAGCTGTGTAGACAAGAAGCAAATAAACATCTGGATAATCTTAGTGATTATGGTAAATACAGTAAATAGCCATAACTTTAAAACATTTTTTTCACCAGCCTGTGCAGGGCTGTACAAAAGTTTAGAAGGCTTATTATGCTATTAAACCCAGATATGTAGCAGACTTTAAAAGTATTAATTTATAAGGCAAGAGATTTCAACCTACTTCCTACATAAATACTAATTATTTTGTTCACAGATCAAAACCATATACGATGCAAGAAGCAAGACAATAGCAAAAAAAACCAAAACAAAAAAACCCCAAAAAAACCCAAAAAAAAAAACCTCATGATTTTTATGTTGTGGTAAAACGTGTGAAATCTCATGAAGTGTTAAGCCTACTGTTCAATGCTTTAGGGATATGCTTGATAGTTGATAAATAATTCATCTAATTTAAATGCAAATAGCAGAACATCATTACCATATAGATCAGTTCAATAATTCCTAAATGAAAGATCATAGGTACTAATCAACTACCAGGAGACTTTCCACCTACAAAAAGGGAAATTAACTGTTTAGTGGGGAATAAATAGACAATTCACAAAGAATCACAAATCCTAATGCAGGGATCAGAAGATCCTGGACAGGCTTGATAGTAATTATTTCTGTACACATAAAAAGAGGGGGAAAAGAAGGATTTTGTCTAAAATATGCCAATCTTGCCTGTATCAAATCCTGTAGAACAAACCCCCCCACACACACACACACACATAAACCAGGGAAAGTGGTTTGTGTTGGAGCAGTTGAGGCTGGTTCAGTGTTGAGAAATGTGGCTGACTTGACCAAAAAAGTACCACTTAAGATAACTTTAGTGAGGCCCTTGAGTGCTGCAATGACATCCCCTGGGGAAAACCCACGTCAGTGGAAACTTCCAGGGAAGTAAAGCTGCAACTGCCTGGACTCTGAGTACTACAGTGAAGAAACCTACTGCAGAACTAGCCAATTTCTTCAGTCTCTGGAGGAAAAAAAAAATTAGCATCTTGAATGTTAGAATTAGAATATGAACTCTTCCCTCTGGGCAAAACCAATTAGTAGTATGCCATCAGTTAATCTTATATGATTGTTTTCATTTACATGGACACCTTTTAAATTTTTTTTTTCATGTTATTCAAAGCTATCCACATCCAAATACATTCTCCAGATGCAGAGTGGCAATAATTTGGCAAAACACTCAACGTAGGAGCCCTGGATTTCACAAAAGCATCACATTAATGCTGTAGTAGTGAGTCACAAGCCTTTAAAATACACTATTACAAGGCATGTCTGATACTTTAAAAGGCACTGGTAAAAGGCAGTGGTCTTGGGGTGCATTAGTTGGGGGTGGCTCTGTGGAGCCCTCAGGACCCACTGAGGCATTCACCACCTGAGCTGCAGCTGCTCTGAGCACAGAGCAGAGCTGGCTGGGTTTCATTCCAACACCAACTTGGTGCTGTGTGTGCCCTGTGCCCCTCAAACACCATCTCCCCAGGCCAGAGATGGTCAGCTGCTCATCTCACAGGACAAGCTCCCAGCACGATGAACCCAAAGGGGGGTTGATTGCTGGAGTGGTGCCTCCCAATCTGTGCCTCCTCAGGACTCTCTGCAAACGCTTCTCATCTGCCAAAATGCATCCAAGGTGATAGACATCAAAAACCCTGCACAGCCCAGAGCCAGCCAGACACTTGTTAGGGACTCATGACAAACAACAAACTGAGAAAATATAATAATTAAAAAAAACAAAAACCAAGACTTCAAGTGCTGACCCAACAGAGAGCAATCACACATGCTCTACAGAGGTAAACGTGAGCTATAAAACTTGTTGGCATTTACTTAATTGTAAGTGGCAAACTTTCACAATCCAAGACTATGAAGGAAAGAATTCAGCATCTCTGGTGTTCATCCCTTGCTCCCAGCGCTCTAAAATAATTCCTGGATCTCACAGCAACGTTCCCTTGCATTTCAGATTCACCCTTCCCCCAGCACTGGCAATGGTATGGAATGTTGATGAGCTAATGCTGGAGGACTCAGTTTCAAGCCCAAAGTACCTAGCTTGCATTTTTTATAATCTGCTTGTGGTTTAAATATTCTGTCACTGCAGCTGACCACAACATAAATTGGCAGCTATTTTGAATTTGGCTTGTCTACACAAATTTTAGATGCCTGATAACAAAGTACAAATACCCACTCCCACACCAGAAATCAGATTTTTATTATTCAAGGAATTATTTTGCTACAGGTTACTGTTACTTAAGATTTCCCACCTCCATTATCATGGAATCACAGATGGTTTGGGTTGGAGGGGCCTTAAAGCCCAGCAATTCTACCCCCTCCTATGGCAGGGAAACCTTCCACTAGGCCAGGTTGCTCCAAGCCCAGTCCAACCTGGCCTGGAACTAATTTGCCTTGAATTTTCTTTATGGAACAAAAAGAACAGCTATTCTGCTCTGATATTTTAACTCATCCATCCCTGAGGTGAGCACACACAGACTCAAGGCAGCTCCTTGCTCAACAAAACCTCCGTGATGCTCAAGAAAACGGGAGCAGGGAGGTGGAAAAGGGATGATGGAGTAATTCCACGCCATTCCTGACAACAAGGGGCACAGAGGCAGCTCTCAGAAGCCTGCCAGCTATGTTTTAATTCTGATGAAGTCCTGAGGAAGAGGCTGTGAGCAGAGGGAGCTGCAGGGGCTGCAGGAGCCAATTCTGCGCACCCCGCGCTGGCATTTGATGTTCCACCACTCAGCACCGTGAGTGCTGCAGGATGTAAATCCTGAAATCCTGCCTCCTCAACAAAGACAGGCACAGCTTTGTTCTGCAGCAAAGGGAGGCAGCAGAGTAGAACTGGGCTGTGGCAAAAAGAATTTTAAAAAAACCCCACACCAAACCGATTTTTTTAAAAAAACAAACAAACAAACCACAAGCAAAAAAATCTCCCCCCAAAAAACCAAACCAAAAATCCTAGTACTTCATGAATGGAAATTATTTTTGAATTATTTTTATTCTGCATTTAACAGACATGGCCAAAGACTGGTGACCATAAAACCTTCAGTGTGTATTTTGAAAATCCATTTCTCATCTACTCAAAACTATAAACAGGCTAAAGATATCCACCAGCTTGCACTGAGAACAAAGTCACGCAAACTCTGATGGTTGTTTTTCCTTCCTCCTCCTTTTTTTCCTCTGGGGTTACTCTGCCGAAGTGCCACCCCACCATGGAAATTGATACAAGCACTAATGCCTCTTACACATCGGCGTGTAATGCAGCACAGAACATGGGTTATACAATACACTATTGTTCAATTACACTGTTAAGCAGTAAAACACTACTTAGGGAGGCCTTTTGCTTGTCAGGGAGACTGCCAGGAGAAACTGTTACTCATTTTAATGAGAGGGGAAACAAAACTAACTCCTCCCAAAAGTAGGCTCTCTTTTTTCAAGGTAAATTAACGCAAATTAGCTGCATTCTTTCATCAATCTTCCTAGACTGTGTTTTTTTCAGGTAAAGCTACAGAGAAGCAAGATAAATCTCCGATTGCTTTGTGCTAGGAGTTCCTATGACACAAGTATAGATTTTTTTCACTGCAGAATGATAGACAATTCAGATCATAAATGCCATAGCAATTACAGAAGTCTCTTGAAAAATAATGGTATTTTTTCCTATAATACTGCACTCATGTTTCAAATCCAGGTTCTTCAACAAAGAAAACAAAGACAAAAGAATCAACAATTTATTCCCCACTCAAAAATGTAAATAATTTACACTGTGAGTCCTAAGAATTATAGGAAAGAGTATTCATGAAAAGGCTTTCTAAAGAAAGCAAAGCTAATTCCACAGATCTGGAGGTGTTTGGGGTTTTTTTCCTAACTCGTGAGCTAAAACCATGTTTAACTGCAAATATTTGGTACCAGTTGCATCGTTGTCAAAGGGAGGAGATCCTCAACCACAATGGGCTGTGGGTAACTGAGCTCAAAACACGCCTCAAATACGTAGCAATTTCTGTTCACTGCTGCTGAGCTTCACAGGTGTCACCTGTGAATCCACCTGGGAACTCACCTCCTCTCCACGTCGCTCCAGTTGCTGAAAAGCCTTTCATTTTCTCTCTGCAGATGCTCACTTTTGGCCTGCAGCTTTCCCAGGCTGTCCAGGCAGTAACCAAGGAGTTCCTTGACCACCTCTGCTGGGCTTGGGACTTCCTGCATCTTCAGAGAGCCAAGTCTGAACTGGGACACAGGGAGGGAATAAGTTACAGCAACTGTAAAAGAAACTTCACTGAGGCTTTCCTCCAGTAAACTTGAATACATCTTTAATAAGCATAAGAAATACCTTACAGTCCTCCAGTTCAAAGTGAGATAATAATAAACTTGTCATGCCGAGGATAGAGGAATATGTGGAATAATCTACATGCTAATTATTTCCAGAGGGCCGCAATGTTGAGGCGTCTGGAGCATCTCTGTGCTGGGCAGAGCCTGTGGGAGCTGGGGAGGGCACAGGGCAGCCACGAGCCCAGCAAATCCCCCCGGGCAGCCAGCTGAGCCCAGCAGGAGGAAGAGCTGCTCTCCATGGAGGGGCAGAGCCCTGAACAGCTGCCAGGGAGGGCCTGCAGTGACCCTCTGGGGACAGCCCAGCCCAGCTGGACACCTCCCTGTGCCACCCCTGCTGCTGCTGCTGCTGCTGCAGGGACCCTGCCCGGGAGCTCCAGAGGAGCCTTCCAGCCCCAGGGGTGCAGGGAATTCAATGATCCTGTGATTCATGCAGCCAACATGGAAAATCCAGGCAGCAAGTTGTCACCTCCAGGGTTCAGACAGCAAATTCTTAATCATGAAAGGGCTCCTTCTCTCCCCTTCAATTAAGCAGGCAGCCTCATCAGTGCAGTGAGATTAAAGGATCTGCAATGAAACACGGTGTTTCTTCAGCAATGATGATGCTGTACAGGATATACAGGAGGTCTGAGCATATTTGTTTTGCCTGGTCTGGGACAAACAACAGAAAGCTGTTGTTTTTGTCATCTTAAGGGAAGAATAGCTCAGCCATACACACAAACCAGTGCCAGCTGAGCTACAACCATGCAAACCTGGGTGAAGATATGTTAATATCCAACACAACAGTTTGAGGGAGTGGAAGAAGGAGAAGGAGGTCAGCTCTCACACCTTGAGATTATCGAAAAGACTGATCAGAAATCATAGATGTTATGGTGTTTCTCTATGGAGAGAGGTATTGCCCATCTTTTCAACTTGAATGCACAGCTATAACATCTTTTAAAAAGCATAAATGTAAGTAGTACACACTAGGAAGGAGTTCACTCTGTGTGGTGGCACCTCGCCTCTTAAAATCAGAAAGGCAGTTTGATTCAGTTTTTCCCCGAATTTTTCCTGGGAGAGCATGGAAAATTAAACAGAGGACATCTATAAAGAAATGCCTATTGTCTGTTAACTTTTTAAAATGCAAGTTTTGCTAATGCCACACGTAAGTTTTGACTGGAAAAGGCTCAGTAAAATCTGCTCACAAAGCTTTCAAAGACACTGTTTGGAACAAGGAGCAGTCCTTCCACGCAGACCTTTTATCTGTGGAAGCCTCTGCCACAACACGTGATACCATCCTGACCCCCTTCAGCGAGGTCATCCTATCAGAAAATGTGGAAAACCCAAAGGTTTCGTTTCTAACCAGCCACCAAATTCACATGTGCTGTCTCTGAAGCGCTGTTGTCTTTCGCTGCCGTGCATCTGATGGCTGAAGATGAAAAGATGCTTTTAATTTATTTTTGGAAATTAGATTACACTATCAGTAGCCCACAGATTGGCGTGCACCCCCTGAATATCACACTTGCTGTCTGACAGCATTAACCAAGATGGACGTTTGTGTAAAGGAAACTGTTTTTCATCACTTGCAAGCCACCACCACGCTATTTGGATAAAGAATTCACAGAGATAGAGAGGCACAGTAGCACAGATAAATAGCATCACAACCCTTTTACCGTGAAGGAAACAGCAAGGAGAGCATATCATTTTTGTCTTGTGCCTTAATATATTCAACTGAGATCAGGTATAGGGAAATATATTTAATCAGGACAAAGAGATTACAGTTTTCAGCGCACAAAGAGAATAAGAAATGCATAATCCTAAAACCGGCTAAAGAGAGTAGCAGCAGAATTATTCTGAAAGCCTGGTACCACTGCACAACCAAAATCACACCAGAAACGCAGAAGACCCTTCAAAAGCAACTGTAATTCTGTAATTATTAAAAGCAAAAAAAAA
>VWZN01006777.1:133145-145185 GCA_013396955.1 Regulus satrapa
GTTAACATTTAAACAGTCATTAAATAAATAGAAGTTAAGTAAGGATGCTCAACACTGCTAAATAATGTCTTTCCTCTTACTCTGAGCCACTGGAAAGTGATGATGGCAATTACAGCAAATGTTGCTTGAAAATAATACCAAGGAAAAAAATAAAATAGGTAACTGCTATCCAATTTTCTGTTAGCATTAATTATGCCATAGCACAGTGAAATTTGCAAAAGCAGCTTGTTTATTGTCTCTACATTTTGCTTTTACCTACTTGAGTGTAGCAATTCACATATGCCAGAAATTAAAACAAAAATAATGCCATGCTATGTGAACGTGGGGATGAAATTTCCAATAAGCAAAATAGATCTGATAATAATTATCTGGTTATAATAATTTCATCACCTTTGTGTGTTGAAATATACCTGAAACACAGCATAGTCGATGAAGAAGCCTCCATTGTTAAGCCTTTGAAAATAAATTTGAAAAACTTGGGTCTTCACAATCCATTTAACTTCAAGAACAAGTGTAATTTGTGCAGTATCTGCCCATCCCACCTTCCAGCCAAGTTGGGGTTCCTCAGAGAGAGTGAGTGGACTAACCCAAAATACAGAATTCCTGCACCAAGAATTACAGACGAGCTACTTTCAAAACACATGGAATGGAGAAAGGGAGCTAGAAAGGTAACTGGAAAATGCACAAAAGTGCAGAATGGACACTGCCTCTCCAAGTTTTCACACGCTTGCCAGAAAGGTTGCATCTCACACATCTGAGCCTTCATATTTGTGAGATCATAGGAGGGCAAGAGTAAGAACAGCAAATGAATATATTTCACCTGTCTCCAAATAAATTCAACCAGAATCTTATGAGATAGGAGGAATCTTATCAGATATCTCAAGAACCAACATTCGTGTGCATAGAATCCTCTGTGCAGAATTAAGTAGCTACAGCTCACAGCAATCATGATTTCTCTTTCTCAAACCTGAAGTTAGAGGGAGTTGACCACAAAAGATCAGAGTCATGACCACATGTGTCATGACTGAAGGAGATTCAGAGAGCCCCTTCCAGAAAAGATGTACCACCAACTGAATAAACCCTCTGCAGCTCTAGAGATTACAGAGTATCAACAAACATGTCCAGAAAAATCAGGCTGCTGTTTTCTGCTGTCTAAATAAGGGCTCAGGAATTAACTGGTATCTTACCTTCATACAAATTTCAAAGATTAATGACTTAGGGCAGTATTCTATAACAATAATTAACTGATATCTTATTTTCGTGCAAGTTTCACAGATTAATAATTCAGGGTAATAGTCTATCCAAATAATAGGGCTGCACCTAAAACTGTGCAATTGCAAAACAGTTTTTAGGGACATGACTCTCTTCCCCCCAGACATTGTGAGGCAGATCTCGTCAATGGAGAACAAAACACTTTTGTCATACCCCTCCCCAGAGGAAAGACAGCTCTCTACAGAGCTGCAAGATAATCCACGTCAGAATGAGGAGGAATCCTAACTACTATGAAAACAAATACTGTATTTCAAAACCCACTGGGAGGAGCCCATTGTGCAAGAGGTCAGGATAGTTAACGCTCCTCTACATCAGTTCATTAATTGTAGCAAAGGATGGATTTATTTATAAATATGAGATAAGTTCTCTATCATGCCGTGATTATTGCCTCTCTTCTCTAAACCAGTAACATAAGTCTTACACGCAAGCTTCCTTTTCCTTTCCACTGGTTCTCAAGTTAAAAAATGGCAACTGAAAAGCAGAACCCAAACAGGATGATTCCTCTCACTTTTCTCCTTGATAAATGGGGAGCAACACTTAAATATAACATTATATTTAAATAAGCCGTGAGCAAAACAAACGGTAACACAAATCAACTGTGATGCCTGACTTGTCCAGAAAGCAGCCACTTCCTGGCAAAAAAGTTGGGAAGTTGCAGTGTCGGAGGAACAGACAAAACAATCCCTCCTAGCATTCAGCTTAGTGAAAAACAAAATGCTTCTCAGTTCAGAGGAAGACTTTCTAGCTCTAGAGCTCTAAACTGGGTTGACACTATTTCAGACAGTGATTTTGCAAAGGACACTTGGACGTGGTGATGCCTGGGGAGCGGAAAGGTGGAACCTCACCAGTTAATCGGCAGCAGTTCACGCTGTTGTGAGCAGACAGGGCTCCATCCACGCACCCCTCAGAGGGTGAAATCAGATGGTGGACGGATGGTGCAGGTCTGGAGAGCTCAGCCAGAAAGACACAGAGCTGCTGGAGCAGATCCAGGGCAAGCCAGGAAGCTGCCCCAGGGTTGGAGCTCCTCTGCTCTGGAGGCAGGCTGGGCGAGCTGGGGGTGCTCCTGGAGAAGAGAAAGGTCCAGGGAGAGCTCGGAGCCCCTGGCAGGGAACGCGGAGAGAGACAATTGCCAAGGGCCATGGGCAGGGACAGCGCCCAGGGAATGGCTGCCAGGGCCAGAGGGCAGCGCTGGCTGGGACATTGGGATCCAGGAATTGTTCCTGGCAGGGCGGGCAGGCCCTGGCCCAGGGTGCCCAGAGCAGCTGGGGCTGCCCCTGGATCCCTGGCAGTGCCCCAGGCCAGGCTGGGCACTGGGGCTGGACACTGGGACACTGGGAGGGGGCCCTGCCATGCCACGGGTGCCACTGGGTGGGCTCCTGATCCCTTCCATCCCAAACCATTCTGCAATTCCATGACTTTAAAATTAGTGATTCAGTCAAGCAGTAAAAAGCAACGATACACAAAACTCAGTCAATAATCCCCCAGAGAGATGAAACATAACATATTTTGGCGCTACTCAACCTGTAAGAATGTAAGGGGATTACCCTTTTCTAGCATTAATATTTTCAGCCATGGCAACACCGTGGTTTCAGGAAAGGTATCTCATATGTCCTGTGGAATTACTTCATTATCACAAGAAGATTCCCTGCCACTCTCTCATCTTTTAGAATAATGAGGAAACAACCCCTTCCACCCCAAAACCAACAGAAATCAAATCAAACCAAACAAAAACTCAAACAAACAAATAAACAAAAATAAATCCCACCCCAACAAAGAAACAAAGAAAAACAAAAACTAAACACATGCACAAAAAAAAAATCTCCCAACAAGCAAAATAAACCAGAAATAAACCCCAAAGAAAAATTAAGCAAACAAACAATTAATGCAAGGTAGTTTAGCAGTAATCCTATTCCAGAGCATAATGGGTTTAGAGTTCCAATTTCCACAGCAACAACCAGTTTGTAGTTTTGACAGAATCAGCCCTCTTTCAGAACAAACGCGTGTTTACAAAGCCTTACAATAATATGCCAGCCATGGAAGAGTTTTTGATGTCAAGGACTCCATTATATGTTTGGGTGCAAGTTCAACAACAGCTGCTCCAGATTTAATGAAGGTAGTACTCAAGGGACCGACATTTCCTGGATTTATTTATGGGAGCTTACAGAAAATGTTCAATATGTACCAAAATATACATTGTTCAGAGACTTTCATGCTTGAGAGTGAAACTCTCAATGTTTGATTCATAATGGCTATTTCACAAGGGCTTACAGGAAATAAAACTGTTTATTTTAATTGCATACAGCAAAAATGTTAGAAAAGAAAGATTTATGTTCTCTAGTGACAGTGAATGTTTTGGGCTAATTTGTCATGGTTACCATGGACAGAAATAAAGGAATACTATTCAAGCACTACTCCAGTTCAAGCACTACTCCAATCCATAGACAACTTAAAGTATCAGCAAATACTCAAGTCCTGTGGGCTCTCTTTTTAATCAGTCATGTAAGCTTACAGCACCTTTTAAATATAGCATAACAACCTGTGCAAACCCAGCGTTTTACCTTTGTTTTTTCTTTTCCATTAATAGGGCTGTTAGTCCATATTTCCTGTTAATGGAAAATTTAAAATAAGCCTGTGAATTTAAGAGAATTTTAACAGCAATTATACAGTACTCCAAAGACTAGATAGTAGTGTTCTCTAATTATGTCAAGGTGGTTTTCTACTCCAGCTCAGGATTTCTCCTCTTGTTTGACTGTAACATGGCAATTTCAATTAAAACAAACAAACAAAGTGTTTTCCTTTTTCCCTTGCATATTGTCTAACAAAAAAGACTATGAAGAAAAAAATGGAAAATTATGCATCTGACTAGATCTATTGAAAGGTAGGGGAAATCAGCAGTATGAGGAGAATTTTGGTAAAGATGAACACTGCAAATTTTATTAGAGTGTGTCCTCCGAGAACAGAAATCAAAATGCAATTAAAAAAAATATTGTACATTTTTTTGTACCTTCTCTTTGAAAATTCCAACTTCTCTATTGGCCAATGCTTTGAAAAGCAGAACCACTTCCCACAAGTTCACAGCTAGTCTGTAGAAATCTCAGCTTTACACTATTTTGTCTTTGCTTTCCTGAATTTGTGACCAGGCCATGGTCTGGTCACACACTGCCAGTTGCTATTGTGTTTTCCTACAGTGTTACAGCTATTAGGGTGTTAATGAGTGAGCAGAAATTAATGTCAGAGCATTACAAATGCATTTTGTCTGGCTGCTGAAACACTTCCTTTTCAGCATCATAGCACCTATCCCAAAACATTTTCCTCTTGCATTCCGAACTGCTCACTCTGTCTTCAGCGAAAACAGAAAACAGCAAAGGACAAATTTCAGAGCAATTTCAATGGGTTTAATTGTCTTGTAACAGATAAAACCCTCATCCTTCAGCCATTTCTCAGGCCTCACAAAGCATTAGAAAACTCAAATACCCTTCTGCAAGTGTGAGCTTTATTGTGCCTTTTTGCTACAAATCACTTTCACTGTGAGCTGCGACAGGAAAATGAGAAGTTTGCCTTCATTTTTCTTTCCACTGTTTCACTGTTTTTCTCCTTTCCTTCAAAATTCAGTTGTTTTTGCCACAGACTATTTCCCTCCCATCAATTTTTCACACTTGTGTATCAGTACAGATGAATGTGTCCTAAGCTGAGAGTAGTTCTTTTAACTCAGATTACCTGTTTGAAGTATTGTTCAAATTTGAAGTGACTTCACTGTTTCTGAGAGAAATGAACAGAGAAGTAGAATTTAATTATAAACCAAGTGTTGTTCTCAACTTCTGTTTGTCCTTTTCCAACACCTGCATTTAAAAAAGTGACAATACACAAGAACAATTCTATTTCAACCTGAACACGTTTTTGCAGTATAGAGCTGAGTGACAAATCATTTACTTCCCAGAGCTATAGAAATCATGATTATTTAACATAAAAGTCACCTCAACAAGTATCTCCTGAGAGCACACGACCCACCATCCACATACCTTCAAATTTTCCTCCAGTAACACAAAATTGGATTAGACAATCCCAGTCCCTGCTGACAAAGGATATTAACAAAGCACAGCATCCACTTCTTGCCTTTGGCAGTGCTAATGAGCACTTCCCCAATTTTTACTCACAGTCTCCACAGGTTGGACTCCAAAGTCCTCAACTTCTTTTCTTAAGGATTTGCCCTTAAGATTTGTCCTTTCTCATTTAAACATTTCAAATCGTTGTCACTCAGAAAGAAATGTGAAGGAAGGGGTCAGGAATGGCAAGAGGAGAGCAAATATTTGTTTGTTTTTTTTTCATGTTAAACTCCAACACTAATGATTCATCTAAAAAAAACTCTTAAGACAAGATTTTTCATTGTCCCAAAATCATAATATAGGGTTAAAGTTTGTTTTTTTTTTTAAATAAGTGTTAATTTTAATTAACTCTTATCCTTTTTTTCTGTATGGTTTTCAATATTTTTGAGCTTTTAAACCATGAATTTTTAAGCTGTTCCCCTAACGTTCACCATGGGGACAGCCAGAACTTGAGTGAAATCTAAAATTCTTACTCAACTAGGCAACTGTGGTAGGCAGACTTCAAATAAATAATAATAACTAAAGTATCAGTAAAATGTATTCATTTCACCTTCAAATCTTGTATATTATTATTTAGTTTGCAGGTTTCCCATGCCAATACTTCTTTTTTTAAGACATTACCTAAAGGGGTCTAGATGCCATTGTTATACACAGAAACTCCATGCAAAAAATGTGAAATATAATTTAAATTATATTTTATCAACAAATACAGGAAGTAGACTATAACCTCAAGGAAGCTAAGCCCTACAATTAGCACAATCTTCCACCATTTTCTCCTCCTCTGTGCCATTTAATTCCAGAATGATTTTCCCCACCAAAAATCCTATGTTAGTCTAGTAAAGCTAATATCATCCCCTCAGTCCTTAGAACAGCTTGAAACCCATTTTTCATGTTTAATAATCCAGTTACCAACATCACAAAGCTTGTCCTAAGTCCATTAATTGCCTTTCCATCACAATATGGTGGCAGTGAGCAGCTTTAATCCAATTTGTAAATAACATCAGGGGGAAAAAAATTAATTAATTAATTTTTCCCCAACATTACTGCTCAGCCTGCATTATTCCCTGCATTTAGTAGGGCTGAATGAAAAGTGAGAGCTATCAACAGCTTTTTTTTTTAGTAGGAATTAGCTAATTATTGGCCTTTTATGGGGCTGGCTCATGTCACCAGCTCTGGCTGCGGTGACTCAGGTCACCAGGCAGTGCCAGTGAATCCCTGGATTTGTAGAAGTGGAACTTTCATTTATGATATGAGACCTTCCCCTCAGCTTCTTCTGCCCCTCCCTGACCAGGCAGAATCACTCTGCTCAGAAATTATCCCCTGGCCCAGGAGGGTTGTGGAAGAAGCCTCAGCAAGTCCACACTTGCAATTATTCAGAGGGCATCTGTTGTTTTTATCTCACCTTTCCATTTGCCTACAGCTACTGAGATTGTTCTCCTTTCAAGGCTGAGCTGGGAAAGAACTGTTGACCTAAAATTCGAGGTACCTGTAAAAAAAAACCATCGACTTTTAAATCTCAACGAGCACACCTGAAGTGAGCTCAGGGGATTTGCATTTCCATTATCAAGCCATACACAACCATCACTTCGATGTTTCTACTCACAAAAATGGTGCTGCCGTGTATGCGTTTGGTTTGTTTTTTGTTGATTTTTTTGTTGCCATTTTAAAATTGATGTAAACACACAATTCTTCCATTGTTCACTCAGAACCAGCAATTGCTTTATATTGGATCTGTTATTTACAGCAGACAGGGCTCAGGAGCTACACCCCATTTCAGCCCCACTGAGGCTCAGAGCACAGTCCTGTCTCTGTGGTTCTCCAGACAAGCCAAGAAAGAAATAAAACGTAAGTTTATATGGGTCTTAGTAGCAGAGTTAAAAGAAACTACTTTCAAGGGATGACTGGAACTTTTATTCACCCAGACTGCCAACCTGCAACTGAAATAGCTGGAGGCAAGGCCTTACAGCAATTCCACCCTGGACACACTATGTCAAGATTTTTAATATTTGAAACACTTGCTTTCCCACAGGTCGTAAGACTGTGCACTTGTCATACAATTCAGGGGAGCAAAAACAGTCTGGGTCTGGAGTTCAGACTACTTTTTAATTAATCCAGTGGCCCAATACTCCTCAATTAACTGCACGCTTGCAGCAGGGGGCTCAAGCAGGCTACCCCATCTGGGACCTTATTAAGTTTGTGGAATATCCTGAGTTTGATGATCCTGATGGGTCCCTTCCAAGTCCAGGTTCTGGCTCTGCACAGGACAGCCCCAGCAATCCCACCCTGTGCCTGGGAGTGCTGAGGCAACACCAGCTCTGACACCAACAGCACAGGGCTGTCACAGGTGTTGCCGTGTTTTTATTTCTAAATAAATAAAACTGCTGCAGATACAACCCAACAACTCAACCTTTTTCTCCTGATTACCCAGATCAGCAGGAACAGACCCATGTAGGTTAATGAAAATGGCCTGGATATAACCAATTTGTTACCAGTTTTGAAAAGTTATATTTAACGTGTTAATCAACCTACGTGGCCTTTTGGAAGGAACAAAAAGAGAAGTGAAGTGAATACACACATTCACTTCTCTTTTTGAGACGTGAATGTCACTTTTAGGTTATAAAACAAGGTGCCAACAAAATTACGGAATGATATTGATCTAATAGTCTTGATTCCATAAAATTCAACAAGTTACAAACTTAAGTGCGCTCATCTATGTAATATCTTCCTTAGTAACTGACGGATTGTCTTCATGACACACAAATATTTTTGCTTTTCAGACTCAGAAGAGGAGATGGATCAATCTCAGCTGTCTAAAGATTTGCTAGAAGACTTATAAATACTGAGGAAATTATTTTAAAGATTGGCACAGGATATTTCCAAAGCAGTCTGCACTAGACCACTACAGTAACTGCAGCCCACCAACACGAGCTCTGAAAGACGCTTCCAAAAGCAAATGAGATACAATAAAAGTGATGGCCTGCAACCAGGGCTGAACAGAAGCCCTTCATAACTCAGGAACTTGGTGAAAAGAGCAGTGCTGCAAGCTTTTCCAGCATTTTGTCCAGTGGGTGAGTAACCAGCAGGAACCACCCTGTCCTGGACCGGCACTGCCTCCCTGCCTGCCAGCTCAGGCTTCACAGCAGCTCCAAAATCCACTGCTATGGTCCTTAGGTAGGGATTGAAGACTGAGCTTAACTCCTTTTGTTTTGTTTGCTTGTCTGCAAACCTGGTTTGATGTCTGGAGGGGAAAAAAAAAAAGAGCAAAAATGAAACAAGACACCATTCTCTGCTCGGTTCCTAAGACCATCAGAGCAAGCCTCATGCTGTGTTTTTTCTTTAATTATGCAGTCATCCTAAATATTCACACGGTATTTCTTAGCATTATTGAAATATAAACTTGCAGGGATAAAAAGCAGGCTGAGAAATATCAGTCATGTCACACAGATACTCACTGTTGCTACAGCGTGGCGATCCCATACCACAGAAGATAATCTTGTTAAATTAACTAACTGCTCACACACTGTGAATTTAAGGGACATTGTATTTTTCTTTCCCCCCCACACCACTTGTTTATTGTCTGGTTGCCACAGCAATACACTGCCTGTTTGTTTTGAACATGACACGGAGAGCACATTTGTTCAAGGCACTGTTTTCTCAGCTTTTTACTGTACGTGCACCGATGGTCTCGGGCCAGAGGAGACGCAGGACTCGGAACGCACAAAACCCAGAAGGATCCAAAATGAACCATGGCCAATCCCAGTTTTAGAGCACCAAAATGTCAAGCTACAGCTGTTCTGCCTTAGTGAAGACATGAACTGCCCAGCTTAACCCAGTCCTTCTCCCCATCTCCCCCCCGAGGGAGGCTGATGACCCCGTGTCAGTTTATCTCACCAAAAGCACACATCGCACCCAGAGGTTTCCTGCTTTGCGTCCTTCTTTTCTCACTTCCATCTCCAACCTTCCACACAGGCACCAAACCACTCCACAAAAAAAAAAAAAAAACAACAACACACGGCTTTGCAACCCCGTAACTACTCTTATTCATTCACAGAATTGCCACCACCAGGAGTTTACAGGGAGAAAGCAGTAATTTGCTTTTCCCAGTCTCAAAAAGCATCCACTAAATTCAAACACCATGACATGAAACATGCCCACTTCACTTCCTAAGTTTTGACCTTTGCTCAAATCTCTCCAACATGGAAACTTACTGGCAAAAGCTACAAGCCCAAACTCCCCTCAAACCCTTTCAACAGGCTTCCTCTAAATAAACTTTACAATATTTCCCCAATTTTGAACAAGTCTTTCTGCTAAATTCTAAGGTTCTAAGGTAGCTCACATGTTTCGGTTTGAAGAGATCACATCTTTCAACTCGCTTTTGTTGTAGAAATCAAGAAACTGCCCAGTTTCCTCATGATAACCATTTCTACCTCTTGGAAAATGCACTCAGACACTTTTTGTTTTGTTGTTTTTTGCTCTCCATCTCACAGTGATAGCACATTTCTTCACTCTGCAGATGATAAGCCCAAGAACAGACACATGAGTCAAGAGCCACATCGCTACCCCAGCACTTCTGAAACTCTGGTTTCTGAAACACCCTCCATCCCTGGATCTTATTCTGCCTTGCCTAATTCACCAAAAAGGGGGGAATAAAATGCAAGCACTTGCATGGCAGATTCTCATTTCAAAGCAACGCAAGGATAAAGACAAAGAGCAATACGAGATGTGAAAAGCTAATGTGGGAATTGGCTGGCATTTTATTCTCTGAACACATGAAAATACTCAAGGAGAAATGCCTCAAGGACACAACCTGCATGGATGTCCTCAGATTTCATGGAGACTTTCTACCTACAGTAGACATGAAACATGTACCACATATACTTTAGGCTTGAACGGCAGTACAAATGTAAGAACCACAGCCATTACTTATTTCACTGAGCCTTAAATCCTCAGACACTTCATGGGAAATAATTAAATCCAGCTTTCGTGTAGAATATGGAAACCTCTGAAATACTACCTCAAAAAAAAAATCTACTGTGATATTCTTCATGCACAGATTTCCTTAACAATCTCTTCTTTTTCACTTTTAGGTCAGTCTAAGTGATCTTGACATTCTCTTCTTTGGACAAGAGAAACTGTAGGGATGTAAACCTTGATCCTGTCCTGCAGAGGGATTTCTTTTGTAAAGGAAATTTACCAGCCAGAATTACATTTTCATTCTGTAATCCCTTTAGTATTTTAGCAGACTTGCCTATTACTTTAATTCCAGACTGACTACAGCACAGGCAGCTTCAGATTTCAACACCAACAAGTGGGATAGGATACCCACTGCATGCTGACAGAACAGTAGCACATTTTCAAGTCTTCCATAACTTCCCATGGATTTAGCATTAAAACCAGACTTGAGCAAGCCAGGAATCAGTTGAGCCAATTCTTTTAGCTCTCTTGGACATCATTTATTTGAGAAGAATGGTAATTTAAATATTTTCATCTATGTAATACCTTCCCTAGTAACTAATGGATTGTCTTTGTGACACACAAATATTTTTGCTTCTCAGATTCAGAGGAGAAATACTAATGGAACATCTTGGCCGGCTCTGAAGTGATGGCAACTTTTTTCAGCATTATTCAGAAACCAAATAAGCCTAACAGGAATATAGACCTAACACAATTAATGGAAATTTTAAAAGAGAAAAAAAAAAAAAAGCATTTCCTCTCATAATTCTATCAGGTGCAGGTTTTTTTCATTATATTAATCTTATTCTGATTATCTTTTGTAAACTCACTTTTTTCTATCTAGTCTTTTGTACTTTTACACTCCCACTTATGCAGGAAAAGCCTCCTTTAAATGTGCTTTCTTAAGCAAGAAATAGTGAGACTTTTGATCCTTTGAATGGTTTAAATCTTGTTGATATAGATCTATGTACTTGATTCAACCATCTGTATGGTCTTTATTACCTTTTCTAAAGGCAAGGCAGCACAAATCATATTAATCAAACAAGAATCAATCACCCTTTATATCTGTGTATGGGAAATCCACTATAATCTGCACACAGAGAGGACACACAGCTAAAGAAACAACCAAACCCCAAACCTACATCCCCATTATTAATTCACAGCATTAATAATTCCATCTCCTGTTTCTGCAATATTTTAATACCTCACTTCGGGGCAGTCATGAAGAATTCTCATAACTTCCAAAGTGATAGGAAGACAGATATGAGGTTAGCTCTGAACTCCAAAATCTCCCATGCAGCAGCCCAGGCTGCTGCCAAAAGACCACAGATGGATGCCATATGAGCAGCTGAGACCGTGATGCTGAAGGGGAGACATGGAAATTCTTTGCTTGTAATGTGCTCGTGCAGTTCCAAGGTGTAACGTGCACCAAACTCAGCGTTTCAGCTGTTTCAATCCTCGGCTTCATAATTTTGTAGCTGTGCTCAGAAATAAGCTTCAGGGAAGGGGCTCCAGAAAGCAAGATGACAGAAAATTAAAGTGAAAGCCATGCAAAAAAAGATGGATGTTATAAAACAGACCACAAGACACAGAATCAGTTTTGAGAATGTTTTCTTTTAGCTGATTTTTCGTGCTCACAGAATTTAGTGTAAAAATGTAATTATGTTTTTCTTTACAAATCCAGACACTGATTTTATCACAGCGGCTTTTTT